>JABSTR010001679.1:0-70782 GCA_013339765.2 Haemaphysalis longicornis
CCTAAAATCTACCTACCTACCTAAAACCTACCTACCTACCCAAAACCTACCTACTTACCTTCCTACCTACCTACCGACCTAAAACCTACCTACCTGCCTAAAACCTACCTAGCTACCTACCTACCTACCTAAAACCTACCTAACTTCGTAGAACATACCTACCTACGCAAAACCCAGCTACCTACCCAAACCTACCTACCTACCTACCTAAACCCCCCCCACCACATACCTACCTACCTACGTACCTACCTACCTAAAACATACCTATCTACCTACCTACCTACCTAACTAAACCCTACCACCCTACCTAAAACCTACCTACCTAGCTACCTACGAAGCTACCTACCTACGTACCCACATAAAATCTACCTACCTACCTAAAACCTACCTACCTACCTACCTACCTACCCAAAACCTACCTACCTACCTACCCTACCTGACTACCTAAAACCTACCTACCTACCTACCTACCTAAAACCTACCTATCTACCAACCTAACTACCCAAAACCTACTTACCAAACTACATTCCTATAAACTAACTATATACCTACCTAAAACCTACCTACCTACCTACCCAAAACCTACCTACCTAAAACCTACCTACCTACCAACCTACCTACCAAAACCTACCTACCTAGTTACCTACCAAGCTAACTACCTACCTACCTACCAGCCTAAAACCTACATAGCTACCTACCAAGCTACCTAACTACCTACCTAAAACCTACCTACCTAGTTACCTACAAGGTACCTACCTACCAAGCTACCTACCTACCTACCTCCTACCTACCTACCTACCTTAAACCTACCTACTCTAAACCTACCTACCTAACTACCTACCTGCGTACCTATAACCTACCTACCTACCTACCTACAGTCATACCTGCCTAGCTACCTACCTACCTACATACCTATCTACCTACCTACCTACATCCCCTACCTACCTACCTGCCTGCCTGCTGCCCTTCCTGCCTGCCTGCCTACCTACCTACCTACCTACCTACCTAGACCTACCTAGCTACCCACCAAGCTACCTACCTACCTAAAACCTACCCCCTACCTACGCAATCCTACCTACCTACATATCTAAAACCTACCTAAAACCTACCTACCTACCTAAAACATACCTACCACCTAAAACTTAAATACCAACCTACCTACCTACCTACCTAAAACCTACCTACTTACCTACTCAAAACCTACCTACTTACCTACCTACCCACCAAAAACCCACCTACCTTTCTACGTACCTACCAACCTAAAACCTACCTACCTACCTACGTAAACCTACTACCTAGTACATATCTGTCTAAAAATCTAACCTACCTACCTAAAACCTACCCCAACCTACCTACCTAAAACTAATACCTATATGCCTACCTACCTACCTACCTACCTACTTTAAACCTACCTACCTACCCAACCCAGCTACCTACGTACCTACCTATCTTCCTAAAACCTACCTACGTACCTAAAACTTACTACCTACCTAAACCTACCTATCTACCTACCTACCAAGCTACCTACCTAACAACCTACCGACTACCTACCTAAAAACCTACCTAGTTACCTACCAATCGAAGTACCTACCTAGCCAAATACCTACCTACCTACCTAACCAAAACCTACCTACCTACCTACACAAAACCCACCTTACCTTCCTACCTACCTACCCTACCTACCAACCTACCTACTTTAAAACTACCATACCTAGCTACCTACCAAGCTACCCTACCTACCCTACATAAAACTACGTAGCTACCTAACCTAGTTACCTACCTACCTACAAACCTACCTACCTACCTAAAACTTACCAACCTACCTACCTACCTAAAACCTCCGCATCTACCACCTAAAACCTACCTCCCTACCTCCTACCTACTTCCTGCCTTAAAACCTACCTTCCTACCTACCTACATAAAACCTACCTACCTACCTACCACCTAACCTACCTACCTACCTAAAGCTACCTACCTACCTAAAACCCTACCTACCTACCCAAAACCTACCTTCCTTCCTACCTACCTACCTACCTACCGCCCTACCTACCCTACCTACCTACCTGCCTAAACACCTACTACCAACTACCTACCTACCACTAAAACCTACCTACCTAGTCCTAAAAAAAAACCTACCTACCTATCCCGCCTACCAGCTACCTAAACCTACCACTTAAAACTACCTATAGCCTAACCACTACCACCCACCCACCGACCTACCTACGACCTACCTACCTACCTACCCAAACCCTACCTATCCTAACCCCAACTACCTACCTACCTAAAACAAACCCTACCTCTTTACCAACACGCTACCTAGCCTATACCTACCTAACCTACCTACCTGCCTGCTGCTCCCTACTTACCTAAACCTACCAAACCTACCTACCTAGCTACCTATCTACCTACCTACCTACCTACCTAAAACCCTAAAACCACCTACCTACCTACCTACCTAAACACCAAGCTACCTACCTACACCTACCTACCTACCAGCTAAACCTACCCACCTACCTATAAACCTACCTACCTACCTAACTACCCTACCTACCTACGTACCTACTTACACTACCCTACCTAGCTACCTACCTACTAAAACACCTACTACCTACCACCTACCCCTCCAACCTACCAACAAGCTACTACCTACCTACCTACCTATACTATTAAACCTACCTCCCTACCAACCAAGCTACCTACCTAAAACCTACCTACCTACTACACAACCCTACCTACCAGCCTAACCCTACCTTACCTTTCCTACCTACCCCAAAACCTACCTACCTACTACCTACCTACCTAGCTACCTACCAAGCCTACCTACCTACCTACCTAGTCCTAAACCTACGCTAACTACCTACCTACCTACCTAAACCTCCTTCCTACCTACCTACCTACTTCTACCTACCTACCCAAAACCTACCTACCTACCCTACCTGCCCTACTAACTACCTTTAAAACCTAAAAGTACCTACCTACTACCTACCTAATAAAAACCAACCTACCTGCATAAAACCTACTACCCAAAACCTACCTGCCAAACAAGTACCTACCTACCTACCTACCTAACTACCTAAAACCTACCTACATACTAACCTACCAAAGTCCTACCTAACTACCTAACTACCTACCTAATTACCTACCTAGGCTAAACCTACCTATTACCCACCTAAAACCTACCTACCTACTAAACCTACCTACGTACCTACCTACGTACCTACCCTACCTACCTACCTACCTACCTACCTACCTCCTACCCAATACCTACCTACCTACCTACCTGCTTCTGCCACCCTGCCTTCCTGCCTACCTACCTACCTACCTACCCACCAACCACCTACCTACCTTCCTACCACCTACGTAAACCTACCTACCTACCTCCTAAAACCTACCTACCTACCTACACCCACCCACCCACCCCCCCTACCAACCTACCTACCTACCACCACCCTACCTACCTACCTGCCTAAAACCTTNTACCTACCTACCTACCTACCTAAAACCTACCTACCTACCAACCTAAAACCTACCTGCCTAGCTACCTACCTAACACCTCCTAACTAGCTACCTACCAAGCTACCTACCCAGCTACCTACCTACCTAACTAAACCTACCTACCTATCTACCTACCTACCTACCTAAAACCTACCCTACCTACCTACCTACCTAAGCTACCTACCTACCAACTGCCTACCTAAAACCTACCTACCAAAAAGGGACCTACCTACCTACCTACAACCTACCTACCTACCTGCTACCTAAAACCTACCTACCTACCTACCCCAAAAAGTACCTACCTACCTATCCTACCTACCTACCTACCCAAAACCTACACCAAACTATCTACCTACCTACCTACCTATCAACCTACCTTAAACCTACCAAGCTACCTACCTACCTAAAACCTACCTAGCTACCTACCAAGCTACCTACTACCTACCTACCTAAAACCTAAACCTACCTACCTAACCTACCTACCATTACCTATTTACCTACCATACCTACCTTACCTACCAAAACCTACCTACCTAGGACTACCTACCTACCTACCTAAAAACCCTACCTACCCCTATCTACACCTGCCTGCCTGCTGCCTGCCTGCCTGCCTGCCTCCTAGCTACCTACCTACACCTAAACCTACCTACCTACCTACCCCCTAAAACTGCCTACCTACCCAAAACCACGCTACCTACCTACCTTATCTAAAACCTACCTACCTACCTACCACCCTACTGACCTACCTACCTACCTACCTAAAAAATACCTACCACCTAACTTACTCCATACCTACCAAAAAACCTACCTACCCCCAACCTAAAACCTACCTACCTACCAAAATCTAACCCTACATCCCTACCCTACCTACCTACCTTAAACCTACCTACCCCACCACCTACCTACCTACCTATCTTCCTACCAACCTACCTAAGCCTAAAACCTACCTACCTAAAACTTAAAACTACCTATCTAGCTACCTACTTACCTACCTAAACCCAACCCCTACCTACCTACCTGCCAACCTACCCACCTACTTTTCTACTACCTACCTACCAACCTAAAACCTACCTACCTACCTACCTAAACCTACCCTAAAGTTCCTAAACCTACTACCTAAAACCTACCTACCTACCTATCTACCCACCTAAAACCCTACTTCCTAGCTACCTACCAAGCTACCTACCTACTTACCTATCTACCAACTACCTACCTACCTACCTACCTACCTACCTACCTACCTACCTACCTACCTACTTACCTACCCAAAACCTACCTACCTACCTACCTAAAACCTACCTACCCTACCTACTACCTAGCTAAAAATACCTACCTACTAACCACCCACCCACCTACCTAAACCTACCTACCTAGCTACCTACCCAAAACAATCTACATAACCAAGCTACCTACCTACCAATATCTAACCCTCCCTAAAAACCTACCTACCCACCTACCTACTACCTCAACTCTACTACCTACCTAAAACCTAAAACCTACCTATCTACCTACCTACTTACCTTCCTAACCTACCTACCGACCTACCCTTCGCCCAAAACCTACCTACCTACCTAAAGTCTCTACCTAACCTACCTACCAACCTACCTACCTACCTAACCTACCTACCTACTTGGGTAAAATCTACCTACCTACCTAGCTAACCAACCTACCTACCCAAAACCTACCTACCTACCCCCAAACTACCCTCTTACCTTCCTACCTACCTACCCACCTACCGCTAACTACCTACCTACCTACCTACCTAAACCCACCTACCTACTACCTACTCAAACCTACCTACCTACCAACCTACCTACCTAAACCTACCTACCTAGTTACTACCTACCTACCTACCTACCTACCAACCTATCTACCTACCTACCCCTACCTACCTATTACATACCAAACCTACCTACCTACCTACCTATTTACCTACCTAACCAAACCTACCTACCTACTTACCTTCCTATCAACCTACCTACCTACCTACCTACCTACACTCATACCTACCATAGCTACCTACCTACATACCTAAACTGCGTACCTACCAATACTACCAACCTACCTGCTGCCTGCTGCCCTGCCTGCCCGCCTGCCTGCCTACCTACCAAGATACCTACCTACCTACCTACCTACCTTAAACCTACCTACCTAAAACCTACCTATTTACCTACCTAACCAAAACCTACCTACCTACCTACCTACCTATCAACCTACCTACCTTTACCTACCTATACCTACCTACCTACCTGCACTCACCTACCTACTACCTACCCTACCTACTACCTAACTACCTACCTACCTACATCCCCTACCTACCTACCTGCCTGCCTGCTGCCTGCCTACCTGCCTGCCTACCTACCTACCTACCTACCTAACCTACCCTACCTTACCCCCCCTACCTACCACCCTACCTACCTACCCAAAACCTACCTACCTACCTACCTACCTATCTACCTACATGAAACCTACCTACCTACACACCTACTGACCTACCTACCTACCTACCTAAAACCTACCTACCTACCTACTCAAAACCTACCTACTTACCGACCTACATACCTACATACCTACCAAAAACCCCCCTACCTTTCTACCTACCTACCACCTAAAAACCTACCTACCTACCTACCTAAAACCTACGCCTACCTACCTATCCTGCTACCCTACCTACCTACCTTAAACCTACCTAGCTACCCACCAAGCTACCTACATACCTACCTATCTTCCTAAAACCTACCTAAGTACCTAAAACTTACCTACCTACCTAAAAACTACCTATCTAGCTACCTAGCAAGCTGCCTACCCACCTACCTACCTACCTACCTAGCAACCTACCAATCTACCTACCTACCTACCTACCTACCTAAAAACCTACCTACCTACCTACAGAAAACCTACACTTAGCTTCCTACTTACCTACCTACCTACCGACAACCTACTACCTACCAAAAACCCACCTACCTTTCTACCTACCTACCAACCTAAAAACCTACCTACCTACCTATCTAAAACCTACCTACCTAGTTACCTACCAAGCTAACTACCTACCTACCTACCTTAAACCTACCTAGCTACCCACCAAGCTACCTACGTACCTACCTATCTTCCTAAAACCTACCTAAGTACCTAAAACTTACCTACCTACCTAAAAACTACCTATCTAGCTACCTAGCAAGCTGCCTACCCACCTACCTACCTAAAACCTACCTAGCTACCTACCAATCTACCTACCTACCTACCTACCTACCTACACAAAACCTACACTTAGCTTCCTACTTACCTACCTACCTACCGACTAACCTAAAACCTACCTACCTAGCTAACTACCAAAGTCCCTACCTACCTACCCACCTACCTACCTAAAACCTACCTAGCTACCTACCAAGCTACCTACCTTCCTAAAACCTACCTACCTACCTACCTAAAACCTACCTACCTACCCAAAACCTACCTACTTACCTTCCTACTTACCTACCTACCGACCTGAAACATACCTACCCACCTGCCTAAACCTACCTATCTAACCACCCACCCACCCACCTACCTAGCGACCTACCTACCTACCTACCTAAAACCTACCTATCTACCTACCTACCTACCTACCTAAAACATTCATAACAATCTACATACCAAGCTACCTACCTACCAAAGTCCCTACCTAACTACCCACCTACCTACCTAAAACCTACTTAGCTACCTACCTACTTAAAACCTACCTACATACCTATCTGCCTAAAATCTACCTACCTACCTAAAACCTACCTACCTACCTACCCAAAATCCTACCTACCTATCCAAAACCTACCTTCTTACCTTCCTACCTACTTACCCACCTACCGCCCTATAACCTACCTACCTACCTACATAAAACCTACCTACCTACCAACCCAAAACCTACCTACCTAAAACCTACCTACCTACCAACCTACCTACCTAAAACCTACCTACCTAGTTACCCCCCAAGCTAACTACCTACCTACCCAACTACCTAAACCCAACATAGCTACCTACCAAGCTACCTACCTACCTACCTACCTAAAACCTACCTAGCTACCTACCAAGCTACCTACCTACCTACCTACCTTAAACCTACCTACCTAAACCTACCTATTTACCTACCTACCCAAAACCTACCTACCTACCTACCTACCTATCAACCTACCTACCTACCTACCTACCTACCTACACTCATACCTACCATAGCTACCTACCTACCTACATACCTAACTACGTACCTGCCTACATTACTACCAACGTACCTGCCTGCCTGCTGCCCTGCCTGCCCGCCTGCCTACCTGCCTACCTACCTACCTACCTAGGACCTACCTAGCTACCCACCAAGCTACCTACCTACCTAAAACCTACCTACCTACCTACCCAAAACCTACCTACCTACCTTATCTAAAACCTACCTGCAACCTACCTGCCTACATACTAACCTAAAAGCTACCTACCTACCTAAAACATACCTACCACCTAAAACTTACCTACCAACCTACCTACCTACCGATCTACCTAACTACCTTAAACCTACCTACATACCTAGCTAAATCCTACCTACTTACCTACCTACGCTATCTACCTACCTATCTACCTACCGATCTACCTACCTACCTACATGGCAAAAACCCACCTACTTTTCTACCTACCTAACCTAAAACTTACCTACCTACCTATCTAAACCTACCCACCTTCCTGCCTACCTAAAACCTACCTACCTATCTACCTATCTACCTACCTAAAACCTACCTACCCACCTAAAACCTACCTACCTAGCTTCCTACCAAGCTACCTACCTACCTACCTCCCCAAAACCTACCTACCTACCTACCTGACTACCTAAAAGCTACCAACCTACCTAAAACCTTCCTATCTACCTGCCCAAAAAGTACCTACCTACCTATCTACCAACCTACCTACCCAAACCTACCTACGTACCTACACTCATACCTACCTACCTACCTACATACGTAACTACCTACCTACCTACATTACCACCTACCTACCTACCTACCTAAAACCTACCTACCTACCTAAAACATACCTACCACCTAATACTTACCTACCAACCTACCTTGCTACCGACCTACCTACCTACCTTCCTAAAACCTACCTACCTACCTACCCAAAACCTACCTACTTACCTACCTACATACCTATCTACCTGCCAAAAACCCACCTGCCTTTCTACTTACCTACTAACCTAAAACCTACCTACCTAAGACCTACCTAGCTATCCACCAAGCTACCTACCTATCGAAAACCTACCTACCTACCTAAAACCTACCTACCTACCTACCCAAAATCAACCTACCTACCTACCTATCTAAAACCTACATGAAACCTACCTACCTACCTACCTAAAACCTACCTACTTACCTAAAACATACCTACCACCTAAAACTTACCTACCAACCTACCTACCTACCGACCTACCTTCCTACCTACCTAAAACCTACCTACCTACCTAAAACCTACCTACCTACCTACCCAAAACCTACCTACTTACCTACCTACATACCTACCTACCTGCCAAAAACCCACCTACCTTTCTACCTACCTACCAACCTAAAACCTACCTACCTACCTATCAAAAAGCTACCCACCTTCCTACCAACCTAAACCCTACATGCCTAGCTACTAACATGCTACCTACCTACCTACCTTAAACCTACCTAGCTACCCACGAAGCTACCTACCTACCTACCTATCTTTCTAAAACCTACCTACGTACCTAAAACGTACCTACCTACCGAAAACCAACCTATCTAGTTACCAATCTACCTACCTACCTACCTATGTAAAACCTACCTACGTACATATCTGCCTAAAACCTACCTACCTACCTAAAACCTACCTACCTACCCAAAACACTACCTACCTACCTACCTACCTAACCTACACCTACCTACCTGCCTAAAACCTACCTAACTACCTACCTACCTACCTACCTACCTACCTACTACCTACCTAAAACCTACCTACCTACCTACCCTACCTACCCAAAACCTACCTACTACCTACCTACCTACCTAACCTACACCCACCTACCTACCTACCTACCTACCTACCTATCTACCTACCTACGTACCTACCTACCTACCAACCTACCTACCTACTTACCTACCTACCTACCTACCTACCTACCTACCTAAAACCTACCTACCTACCTACCTACCTAAAACCTACCTACCTACCTACCTACCTAAAACCTACCTACCTACCTACCTACCTGCCTTAAACCTACCTACCTACCTACCTACCTACCTACCTACCTACCTACCTAAAACCTACCTACCTACCTACCTAAAACCTACCTACCTACCCTAAAAACCTACCTACCTACCTACCTAAAACCTACCTACCTACCTACCTACTAGTTTACTACCCAAGCTTAAACCCTACCTACCTACCTACCTACTACTACGTACCTACCTAAAACCTACCTACCCTACCTACCTAACCTACCTACCTACCTACCAACCTACCTAAACCCTACCTACCTACCTAACAACCTACCTAGCTACCTACCTACCTACCTACCTACCTACCTACCTACCTACCTACCTACCTACCTACTGCCTGCTGCCTGCTGCCCTGCCTTCCTGTCTACCTACCTACCTACCTAAAACCTATCTACCTAGCTACCTACTAAGCTACCCACCTACCTACCTAAATAACTACCTACCTACCTACCTAAGACCTACCTAGCTACTCACCAAGCTACCTACCTACCTACCTAAAACCTACCTACCAGCTACCCACCAAGCTACCTACCTACCTACCTAAAACCTCCCTAAAACCTACCTACCTACCTACCTACCTACCCAAAACATACCTACCTACCTACCTAAAACCTACCTACGTACCCACCTAGATGCCTACCTACCTTCCTACCTACCTACCTACCCACGTATACCCTACCTAGCTACCTACCAGGCTTCCTACTTAGCTAAAAACTACCTACCTACCTACCTACCTACGTACCCTAAACCTACCTACCTACCTACACAAAACCTACCTACCTACCTACCTACCTACCTAAAACCTACGTAGCTACCTAACCAAGCTACCTACCTACGTACCTTAAACCTACCTACCTACCTACACAAAACCTACCTACCTACCTACCTACCTACCTAAAACCTACGTAGCTACCTAACCAAGCTACCTACCTACCTACCTACTTAAAACTTACCTACGTACCTACCTACCTAAAACCTACCTAACTACCCAACTAAAACCTACCAACCTACCTACCCAAAACACGCCTACTTACCAACCTACCTACCTACCTACCTACCTAAAACCGACCTACCTCGCTACCTACCAAGCTACCTACCTAACTACCTACTTAAAACCTACCAATCTTCCTACCTACCTACATACCTACCTAATAAAAACCTACCTACCTACCTGCATACCTAAAACCTACCTACCCAAAACCTACCTATCTACCTACCCAAACAAGTACCTACCTACCTTTCTACCTACGTACCTACACAAAACCTCCTTACCTACCTACCTATCTAAAACCTACCTAGCTACCTACCTACCTCAAACCTACATAGCTATTTACCCACCTACCCGAAACCTACCTACCCTCCTACCTACCTACCTCCCTACCTACCTACCCGAAACCTACCTACTTACCTACCTACCTACCTACCTACCAACCGACCTACCTACCTACCTACCTACCTTCCTACCTACACTCATACCTACCTAGCAACCTACCTACCTACATACCTAACTACCTACCTACCTACTGCCTGGCTGCCTGCTACCCTGCCTTCCTGCCTACCTACCTACCTATCTACCTAGCTACCTACTAGGCTACCAACCTACCTACCTTCCTACCTACCTACCTACCTACATACTTAAAACCTACCTACCTACCTTCCTACCGACCTACCTACCTACCTACCTAACCTACCTACCTACCTACCTACCTACCTACCTAAAAACCTACCTACCCTACCTACCTACCTAAAACCTACCTACCTACCTACCAAACCTATACCTACCTACCTAAAACCTACCTACCTACCTACCTACCTAAACCTACCTACCACCTAAAACCTACCTACCTACATAAAACCTACCTACCTACCTACCTACCTACCTACCTAAAACCTACCTACCTACCTACCTACCTACCTAAAACCTACCTACCTGCCTACCTACCTAAACCTACCTACCTACCTACCTACCTACCTACCTACCTACCTACCAAGCTACCTACCTACCTACCTACTTAAAACCTACCTACCTACCTACCTACCTACCAAGCCTACCTACCTACCTAAAACCTACCAAGCTACCTACCTACCTACCTACCTACCTACCTAAAACCTACCTACCTACCTACCTACCTACCTACCTACCTAACCTACCTACCTACCTACCTACCTACCTACCTACCTACCGCTACCTACCTACCTACCAGCTACCTACCTACCTACCTACTACCTACCTACCTACCTACCAACCTAACCTACCTACCTACCTACCTAAAAAACCTACCTACCTACCCAACCTACCTACCTACCTAAAAACCCTACCTACCTACCAAAACCTACCTACCTACCTACCTACCTACCTACCTACCTACCTACCTACCTACCTACCTACCTACCTACCTACCTACCTACCTAAAACTACCTACCTACCTACCTACCTACCTACCTACTACCTACCTACCTACCTAAAACCTACCTACCTGCCTAAAACCTACCTACCTACCTAAAACCTACCTACCTACCTAAACCTACCTACCTACCCTAAAACCTACCTACCTACCTACCTACCTAAACCCTACCTCTACCTACCTACCTACCTACCCAAACCTACCTACCTACCTACCCTACCTACCTACCTACCTAAAACCTACCTATCTACCTACCTACCTACCTACCTAAACCTACCTACCCTACCTACCTACCTACCTAACCTACCTACCTACCTAACCTACCTACCTACCTACCCCTACCTACCAACCTACCTACCTGCCCTACCTAAAACCTACCTACTACCTACCTAAACCTACCTACCTACCTACCTACCTACCTACCTACCTAAACCTACCTACCTACCTACCTACCTACCTACCTACCTACCTACCCCTACCTACCTACCTACCTACCTAACCTACTACATACCTACCTACCTACCTACCTAAAACCTACCTACCTACCTACCTACCTACCTACCACCTACCTACCTACCTAAAACCTACCTACCTACCTACCTACCTACCTACCTACCTACCTAAACCTACCTACCTACCTACCTAAACCTACCTACCTACCTACCTAAAACCTACCTACCTACCTACCTACCTACCTAACCTACCTACCTACCTACCTACCTACCTACCTACCTACCTATCTACCTACCTACCTACCTACCTACCTACCTACCTACCCTACCTACCTACCTACCTAAAACCTACCTACCTACCTACCCTACCTACCCTAAAGCTACCTACCCTACCTACCTACCTACCTACCCTACCTACCCTACCTACCTACCTACCTACCTACCTACCTACCTACCTACCTACCTACCTACCTACCTACCCTACCTACCTACCTACCAACCTACCTACCTACCTACCTACCTAAAACCTACCTAAAACCTACCTACCTACCTACCTAAACCTACCTACCTACCTACCTACCTACCTACCCTACCTACCTACCTACCTACCTACCTAAAACCTACCTACCTACCTCCTACCTACCTACCTACCTACCTAACCTACCTACCTACCTACCTACCTAACCAACCTACCTACCTACCTGCCTACCTACCTACCTACCTACCTAAACCTACTACCTACCTACCTACCTACCTAAAACCTACCTACCTCCCCTACCAACTACCTACCTACCTACCTACCTAATACCTTCCTACCTACCTACCTACCTAAAACCTACCTACCTATCTACCTAAAACCTACATACCTACCTACCTGCTAAAAACCCACCGACCTTTCTACCTACCTACCTACCTAAAACCTACCTACCTACCTATCTAAAAGCTACCCACCTACCTACCTACCTAAACCCTACATGCCTAGCTACCTAACATGCTACCTACCTACCTACCTTAACCTACCTAGCTACCCACGAAGCTACCTACCTACCTACCTACGTACCTAAAACGTACCTACCTACCAAAAACCTACCTACCTATCTACCTACTACCTACCTACCTACCTACCCTACCTACGTAAAAACCTACCTACCTACCTACCTGCCTAAAAACCTAGCTACCTTCCTACCTACCTACCTAACCTACCTACCTACCTACCTACCTAAAACCTACCTACCTACCTACCTACCTACCTAACTAAACCTACCTACCTACCTATCCTACCTAACCTACCTACCTACCTACCTACCTACTTAAAACCTACCAAGCTAAAACCTACCTACCTACCTACCTACCTACCTGCCTACCTACCGAAAAAGTACCTACCTACCTACTAAAACCTACCTACCTACCTACCTACCTAAAACCTACCTACCTACCTACCTACAAAACCTACCTACCTACCTAAAACCTACCTACCTAAAACCTACCTACCTTACCTACCTACCTACTTATAACCTAGCTACCTACCTACCTACTTACCTACTTACCTACCTACCTACCTACCTACCTACTGCCTGCCTGCCTGCGCCCTGCCTTCCTGTCTACCTACCTACCTACCTAAAACATATCTACCTAGCTACCTACTAAGCTACCCACCTACCTACCTAGATAACTAACTACCTACCTACCTAAGACCTACCTAGCTACCCACCAAGCTACCTGCCTACCTACCTAAAACCTACCTACCAGCTACCCACCAAGCTACCTACCTACCTACCTAAAACCTACCTACCTACCTACCTACCTACCTAAAACCTCCCTAAAACCTACCTACCTACCTACCTACCTACCCAAAACCTACCTACCTACCTACCTAAAACCTACCTACGTACCCACCTAGATGCCTACCTACCTTCCTACCTACGTAGCTACCCACCTCATACCTACCTAGCTACCTACCAGGCTTCCTACTTAGCTAAAAACTACCTACCTACCTACCTACCTACCTAAACCCTACGTAGCTACCTAACCAAGCTACCTACCTAACTACCTACTTAAAACTTACCTACGTACCTACCTACCTAAAACGTACCTAACTACCCAACTAAAACCTACCAACCTACCTACCCAAAACCTATCTACTTACCAACCTACCTACCTACCTAAAACCTACCTACCTACCTAAACCCTACCTAGCTACCTACCTACCTACCTAAAACCTACCTACCTCGCTACCTACCGAGCTACCTACCTAACTGCCTACTTAAAACATACCAAGCTTCCTACCTACCTACCTATCTAATACAAACCTACCTACCTACCTACCTACCTAAAACCTACCTACCCAGTTACCTACCAAGCTACCTACCTACCTACCTCAAACCTACATAGCTACCTACCAAGCTACCTACCTACCTACCTAAAACCTACCTACCTAAAACATACCTATTTACCTCCCTACCCGAAACATACCTACCTACCTCCCTACCTACCTACCTACCTACCAACCGACCTACCTACCTACTTACCTACCTACCTACACTCATACCTACCTAGCAGCCTACCTACCTACATACCTAACTACCTACCTACCTACTGCCTGCCTGCCTGCCACCCTGCCTTCCTGCCTACCAACCTACCTACCTATCTACCTAAAACCTATCTACCTAGCTACCTACTAGGCTACCCACCTACTTACCTTCCTACCTACCACCTACCTACCTACTTAAAACCTCCCTACCTACCTTCCTACCGACCTACCTTCCTACCTACCTACCTAACTAAAACCTACCTACCTACCTACCTACCTAAAACCTCCTACTTACCTAAAACCTACCTACCCAAAAGCTACCTACTTACCTACCTACCTACCTACCTGCCTAAAACCTACCTACCTAGATACCTACCAAGCTACCTACCCACCTACTTACCTACCTCAAACCTACCTAGCTACCTACCAAGCTACCTACCCACCTACCTAAAACCTACCTACCTAAAACCTACCTACCTACCTACCTACCTAAAACCTAACTACCTGCCAACCTACCTAAAACCTACCTACCCAAAACCTACCTACCTACCTACCTACCAACCTGCCTACCTACCTACCTAAACTCATACCTACCTAGCTACCTAACTACCTTCATACCTAACTACCTAACTACCTACCTGCCTACCTAAGTGCCTGCCTGCCTGCCGACCTGCCTGCCTGCCTGCCTACCTCCCTACCTACCTAAAGCCTACCTACCTAGCTACCCACCAAGCTACTTACCTACCTACCTAGCCACCTAAGACCTACCTACCTACCCACCGAGCTACCTACCTACCTACCTAAAACCTACCTAAAACCTACCTACCTACCTAAAACCTACCTACCTTCTCATCTACCTAAAACCTACAAACCTACCTACCTACCTACCTAAAACCTGCCTACCTACCTACTTAAATCCTACCAACCTACCTACCCAAAACCTACCTAAAACCTACCTAGCTACCTACCAAGCTACCCACCTACCTACCTACCTTAAACCTACCCACCTAAAACCTACCTATTTACCTACCTACCCTACCCAAAACCTCCCTACCTACCTACCTACCCAAAACCTACCTACCTACCTAACCTAAGTACCTACTTACCTATCAACTTAACTACCTACCTACCTATCTACACTCATACCTCCCTAGCTACCTACCTATTGGAGCATCCTCCTAGCTACCTAGGAGGATCCTCCTAGCTACCTATCGGAGCATCCTCCTAGCTACCTACCTATCGGATCATCCTCCAAGAGGAGGACCGTGTACCGACTGTGTGATTACTACCCCATTATCCACAAGCTAATGGCATACTGCAGCTCACCTACGCTGGTGGGCAAGAGACGCATCATATCCATGATATACACCATGACCATGAGATCTACCGCCAACTCTGGCAACAACAACAACAACAACAACAACAACATATCTGCAACGCTCCCCCCACCCCCGGTTGCGGCAACTCCTCTTCCGTCACTATCATCATCATCAGTGACCTCCACAACAACAACAACAACGACAACGGCTATGACGGTCGTGGCTCACGGAGCCAAACAGTCCCTGCTGCACACGCTGTCTCACAAGAAGGGCGTGTTGCGGCAACAGTGCAGCGGTGTTAGACCGACGTTTACTGTACGGGGCGTGATTGTGTGCTGCTCGGACTTGTGCGCGTGGAACGTTGCGGTGCCCCGCGCCGCGTACGCGTACTTGGAAGGGAAGACGGTGTTTCTGTGCAGACAGCCGACTCTGTACTCGGCCGGCATGCAGCTCATTGTACCGGTTCCTCACGATGCGTCCGACACCGTGCTGGGAATCACGCACGAACTGAGCGGGTCCTTCAACCAAGATTACGACGGAGATGAAATGACGCTGTACGCCTTTCAAGGGGAGAGTGCGGACGCCGTGCTCAACTCGCTCCCCATCCTGCTGTTTACCGAAATGAACGGCATAGAACTGCTGCGTTGCTCGTACAACACGGCATTGGCCGTGTACATTCTGACCCAATGGCCTGACTCGCAACTTGACGTTGTCGGCGAAACCACGTCTTACGCCACGTTTTTCGAGAACAACATACTCGTACCGTGGCTCAGGGACGACGACGACGACGACAAGTCCTTTGACCAAGTGCTGCTGCTGACGCGCACGTATCGCGAGGCGCGCTGCAACACCAACCGAGCGTGGGTCAAGAAAGACGTGCTGGACTGGGACGCGTTCGTGTTGCGCATGCTCAAGAGGAAAGAGTGGTGTACATTCGCAATCATAGGCGCGTGTCCATGGCGTGCGACGAGTTTATGACTTGGGCAACGCCGTCCGTCACGGGCGAAGAGTTGAACGAGGCCAGCGTCAAGTTTGCGCGCGAGTACGGCCGGGTGCCGTCCTCGTTCGAAACCGCCGCCGAAATGGCAGAATACTGGGAGCGGGTGACCTCCACGGTGGTGGACAAGATTTTGTCTAAGCACTCGGCGCTCTCGATCATGATCAACTCGAACGCCAAGGGGTCGGCCATGCACGCGGTTCAGGCCATCGGATGCATAGGACCAGTGATTGTAAATTACTATGCCACGGACTTTGCGGAAATGTGCCGGAGCTTTGGCATGGCGGTGTTTAGCAACGAGCAGTCTGCGTTTGCGTGGGTGCCGCAGAACCTGTGGGCGGGGCTGGATCACAGACAGCACTTTATAGTGGCGTGCAACACGATCGAGAACATGGTGAGGAGCATCGTGAATACGAGCGAGGGTGGCTACTGGCGAAGGTCCATGCAGTTCACGCTGGACGCGCTCTCTATCGACGAGGCCTACTGCGTCAACGATGCGGACGGTCGCGTGAACGACTTTATGCCGCCGGTGTGTAACGTGAAGGCTATGGTTGCATTTCTGTGTGCTAAAATGTTTGAACTGTACGAGGACCTAGTGTTTGCCTCCAACGAGACATTTGAGTGCGCGTTGGATGCAGCCTGTAATGGCGGCACGTTACACTTCGTGGACAGAAGCAACGTCTTCTTTACCAACGAGGACGGACTGCTAGTTCGTTTGCTTCGCTTTCAATAAAACAAGTGTGTGCCACTCTGTTGAAAATGTGTGCGTGTGTTTCGTTTTCATCACGATGGTTATTCCACATGGGTATCTGAAGGCCCGTCTGCCGTACCCTCACGTGCAGCTAATATGGCCCCGGTGTCACGCCCATCTTTTTGGAAAAGGACTCGGTCAAATTTACACTCGTTGAGGGTGACAGGTTTTACACGAAAATACAGGCCAAGATTACGGTGGCGGATGACGATGTAGCGCGTAAAATCTTATCCTGGGCTCCGATCGAAGGGCCCGGTGCCGCGGACACCGAGGTGCTCCGCAGTTACGTCCTGTTTCCCGGGCTCACCCTTTCCGACAACGAGGCGAGTGGTCTGGTTAAGGCTTACATCGCACACTATCACGAACTCGGCGTCTCGCGATACATGCGCAGCATGTCCGGAGTGCCCATCGTCAATCTGCATTGTCTGAGCACTCGGCTCACGCTTCATCCGCAGCTGACGCGAGCCTTACAGAACGATGACAGCCCGTCCGAAGACATTACCACTACTATAATGAACGTCCTGATTGGCGAGGTGCGTCACGTGAAGATCGATGCCAAAGACACCAAGCAGACGGTCGTATTTGAAATGTATTCCAAGTGGGCATTTATACGCGTGATGGCACACGCCATCCTGCGGTACGCCTGGACGTACGGTTACAAATCCATGTGCAACCTCTTGCCCCACGGTCTGTTTACGTCTTCCAAGGGAGCCAAAGTGAGCGTCAACGGGGTGCCGGTCGAATCGACCGTGTACAACAAGTTTAACGGCCACTTGTACGGTCCGTCCGAGTGGCACAACGACAGCACGCGCGATGCGTTTGTGGCAACCACCACCGGTGGCAAGGCGGGTGCGCTCGCGGTGTGGTACGACGATCGCGGTAGGCGATTTCGTCTGGTGCAGACTAGCACCACCAAGGACGAAGACGACGCGCCAGATTCGGCAATCGCATTCGGAACGAGAACCGTGGACAGTGTTATGTGGGTGTACGACAAGAAGGACGAGCCCGATCGCATAGTGTCGTGTAACAATGCCGAAATCGTGGGGGTCGAGGGGGCCGCTTTGAACACGCATTCCATTCGCTCGGAAACAATTCCACCTGAACAGATGGACAAGCACAAGGAGGACGAAACCAATAGAACGTCGATTAAGGCGATTCCGGACGAGGCAGACATTATGTCTCCCGATGATACAGAATCGACAGAGCCGGCGCCGCCACCACCGGCTGCCGCCACCGTCGTTGAAACGGAGCTGCCACAGTCGGATGCAGCAGCAGCAGCAGCACCACGACCGGCCTACTATGCATTAGTCAGTGATGCTCTCGTACTACCCTACCCCAACCAACACGAAAGGTTAACGGAGCAGGAAAGAATTTTATTCAGACAGGCGGCTTCGTACATGGAACAACTGGTCAATGACTACAGCGCGACAGATTATCGGCAGTTGTTCATCGACACTCTCAATTACGTTGGCCTCACCGGAGGCGGCAGCACTACTTACGGTGACACTATTTGGCTGTCGCGCACGGGCCCGCTGTTTGCAAACGGAGCCGTAATCACGCCGTTTAACGAGACTCTCACTAACGCATACGGAACTTTACAGAAAGCCGTGCTCCGACTGAAAGACGAGGGAATGTTAGACGATAAAGCGCAGCGCAATATCAGATGCAAAGGCAAGAAGCCTTGCAAGGAAGATGAAAATGGCTGGTTGAGCACACAACTGACGGAGGACGATAAACAATTGGCAATCTACGCATCGGCTGCCAGCGTTGCCGCGACCACCATCGCCACTGCATTTTACCTGTTCAAGCAGGCCCCGGTTCGTGGATTACCGCTATCCCGTCGCAGTGGAATGCGAGGAGGAGTGGGCGGAAAAATCAAAACGTCCATTACTAAGAGTGCTTTGAAGGCGTACCCGTATTGACAACATCACAAAAAATGACGTCGAACAATAAACACCAACCTCAACTTGGAAGTGCGTTGTTACTCGGAGCATCTATCGGAATAATTTCCGCAATGGTGGGTGTCGGCTTTATATACGGTAAACCGAAAGAAGTCGTCAGGACTCGCAATGCAATGTTTCGGAATTTACCGTTCGGATTTAGCATACCGCTGGACGACGCCAGCGTCACGCCAAACGACGCGGTCATTAGACATTTAAACGAGCGACAATCCGAAAGTATTTTGTAGCGCATTTCAGTAACGATGAATGTAAATCAGAAGATCGAAGACAGTGACAACCACAGGCAGAAAATGCTCAACGTGATTGGCATGTCGTCCAGAGAGCGCAACATGGGCGGCGGCGGTAGAAGGCGCAACGACGACGCCGGCGGCGAGGCCATTGCTCGCGGAACGCCCATGAGCCGGAAGGAAAAGCAGTTTTACGACTTGATTAAAGTCGCCATGCTGCTCCTGGCAATCGCGGCCATCGTCATGAGCCTGACAAATTGTTTCTTTCTGCACTATAGCATGTACTCCGTCGTCCGCTACTCGATTGGCAGCGGAACGGAATCGCTTTTGACAATTGGGGTGTACGTCCTTCTCGGCATACTCGCGCTGTGCATCATCAAGATGGCCAAACGCCGCAAGGTTCGCTCGTTCACTACAATGTGCATCATGTTGGTAATCACCTGTCTGTTATTGGAATCCATCTTTGTGAGGGTAGCGTGGCGCTACTTTTCCTACTCGGACGTAAAAGAAGACGTGATTGCGCGCTACGAAGCCATCTTCGCCTTCGTGAAGACTCACCTACCCAACTATCCAAACATCATGAAGCTCGTATTTAGCGGTCCCACCGATCACAACGTCATGATGGGTAGGATCAGATCCATCGTGAAATTCGTCGGGGAAAACTCGACGACGTCCGCGATATCGACAACCACCACGACAACACCGTTTCCGTTTTAATCTTTTTTTTAAGTAATGAAGAACTTGTTGCTGTTGTGCTCACTAGCGTTGTCGCCGCTGCTGGCGGTGGCAACGTTCGAGCTGCGCCAGACGACGGCGTACACCTCGCTGATCGAATCAGTCCCCCAGAGAGAGCCCATCGGTGGCTCCGCCAAAATTTTTACGTACACCACCATTGTGAATCCCCACTTGGACCCGATCGAAGCCAGCAACTTTCACACCGTGGTCGACACTGCGGCCGCGGTGTGGGTACAGACGATCCTATGCCTGTCCTCAATCGCACTGTTCAAGGAACACGTTCCCGACAATGTCATTCGCCGCATGCATCGCTCCTCTCTACAACCCGACATTGTAATTGCGTTCAGCGTTGGTTCGTACTACAACCTGAGACCGGGCGGGAAGAACGTCACGTTGTTTACGCAAACCTCGGACAGGGGCATATTTATCCCTCACCACATTACCGTGCAAAAGATTTACGCCTACGTCTTGCGCCACTTTGGCCGGCTGCTCGGGTTCAAACACACTACGTACAACCCCAAGGTCATGACGCGTAACCTGCTAAATTCCAAGAGGATGAAGGAGGAATTTAGCGACGACGAGGCGCGCGAAATGAGGCACTTTTCCAACATTGCGCGGTACGACGGGTACAAGTCCACCGTTATGCACATTCAATTTTGCACGAAGGAGGGCCCGGGTGCAATCAAACGGCCGAGCATCAATACGCGCACGTCCAGGACGTACTCGGAGAGGTCCGTACTCGTGCCCATTATGGGGAGCGCCATTCGGACTCTAATCGCAAACACCGAGGCCGCGTTCAGCAACAGAACCAGCGCAACTCACGCTGCAGTGGTCAGGGCGGGCGTGTTGGCCTAGCCAACGCTCGAAGTGTGCATGTCCCTGTACGCGTGGCAGTCCGGCGTCCGCAAGGTGAGTTACGAGGAAGCAAAGAAGTACAAGCCGTACAGCATCTCCAACTTTTACGGGAACACCCTGATCGTACTGAGCAAAGACAAACCCTACGAATACCTGGTGATCACCGAGGGCGGCGAGATTTTCGCCGTGGCCGATTCGGCCAACGTGCTGAGCCGTTTCATGTACGCGTACACAAATTACGACGAGAACACCGGACAAATCTCTTCCGTCAACGTGGCCCTGTACGGGGACACGGACTTGATGAACGTTGTGTACACCAACGTGTTTCCTCCCACGTTTGTACTAGACTATCTCGTTCAGAAATCTTCCGTTGGAAACAGCCAGCCGGCGAGGGCGTTTGCGCAGTATTACAGCAAGATGAACTCCTCCAAAATCGGCATCTGGGACGGTAGCACGGCCACGGGCATGGACGTGGAAGACGAGACCGGCAACAAAGAGAAGATTCACATAAAAGACGTGCAGTCCGTGAGTCCCATGACCAATTACGACATGGCGTACACCAAGATTGGCACGTGCAACGGCAGGAAGGTACTGCGCATCTTTTCTTTTGCCAACACCAATTTTGTTATCGATGTTTTAGGCAACATTCACGACAACTGCGTTGCCACCAGCAAGCGCGGCGGCAGCGACTTTGCCACTTTTGTCAAGGTTGCGATCGAGGATAACTATTACAAGAGCTTCCAAATCGAATGCATCAAGAACGGCGGAAACGACAAATGTAACTCGGAAAGTAAGCTGTCGGAGCTTCTGACTAACGCGGACGACGCGTACGAGTCGTACGATCCGGAAACTGCATACGGTGGGGTCGAAGAGGACGAGGACGAAGCCAGCGAAGAGGCTATGCAGCAGCGCAGGAATGCCAGGCACAACGCGCAGGCGCCCCCACCCCTGAAGTGCGCCTCCTTGTTTGAGTTTGCCAACAGGTACCAGGAGAACGAACGCTACCAGATGCTGGAGAAGATTCGCAACTCCGCAACGTACAGCGAGTGCATGGCCGCTTACAGGGGGGAGATTGGAACAGATGCGGATGAGGACGACGACTCTAACGACGACGACCGTTCCGACAACACCTCAATGTTTATGGGAATCGCCATAGTGGCCGTCATACTTACCACTCTGGGTCTGGCATACGGTTTTCGTCACTACAGAAAGAAGCACGACGATCATTCGGTTGCTTGAGGAAAAATAAAGATTATTTTTATTGCTTTCACATCGTTTGGTCGATCATGTCTCCGCGCATTTTCTTGTCGTTGTTGCTGTTGCATCCCATTACCATCAACGTGTGGTGGGCTTGTCCGAGCATGTTGACGACGGATCCGCTGACGGCGGTCGTGGCGGGCAGGATCATGCTATACGTGTTCATTTTTGCTCGGTTGTTGATGACGTACGCACCGGTGGCACCTAAGTTGGCCGCGGCATTCACCGTGCCGGCCAGGGCGGTCATGGTGCTATATTACGGTAGAGAGAGAGAGAGAGAGAGAGAAAGACTTTATTTGAGGCCAGCAGGGAGTGGGAGGTCGGGATGCGCAGAGCCTCCACATCCCACCCACGTTCACGACGTCCTCGGGACTAGGCCCCGCCGGTGTCGGCGTGAGCGGTGCGCGAAAGGTACTCGGGAGTTCGTCCCTTTCCCCCCCGTCTGCGACTCGCTCCGCTTCTGCCTGGCGAGAGCAGCCTCGAGCTGCTGGACGGCTAGAGTTTGTGCGTTCAGGTCCGTCGAATAGGCGGCACTCGTTATGGTGTCCGGCAGCCGGCCGTAGAGGTCGGCAGCTTCCACGGGGTGCACTGCACAGTCCCACAGGATGTGGGCCAGAGTTGCGCGATGTTGCCCGCACACACTACACACGTCACATGCGTACACGTCCGGGCACACGTGACGCGCGAGCGCCGGCGTGATCACTGACTGTGTTTGTAGTTGGCGTAGTAGCACTGCCTGCTGTCGTGTTAGTTCCGGGTGGGGCGCCGGAGCAGTGCGCCGGCCGAGCCGGTACCACTCCAGCACCTCCCCGTACGTGAGGAGGGGCTCCGGGTCCCACTCCACGTCGTCGTTGTCGTCTTCGTCATCGTTGTCTTCGCGATGGCCTCCCTCTGTCGCGGAGCTCGGCAGGGGGGAAGAGACCGCCGCCGCGCGGTTGGTCAGTCCTCGCGCGGCTGCGTCCGCCGTCTCGTTGCGGTTGGGGAGACCGTCGCCCACGTTGCCTCTGATGTTGGTGTGAGCCGGAAACCACCGAAGGTGGGTGGCCGGCACCGCTGCACTGATCACCGCACTGCACTTCACCGCGCGCACTGCACTTTCACATACGTTGTTCTTGGCGTAGTTCGCGATGGCCGTGCGCGAGTCACTGAGCACTGTGGTGCACTGCGGATCCGTCAGCGCCAGCGCGATCGCCGTCTCCTCCGCCTGGCTGGCGCACGGCACGCGGACGCTGCAGGCGCTGTATATTTCTCCCGTGGTGGCGCGGACCGCCACCGCTACGTAGGCGTCGGGTCGGTCAGTGTACCGGGCGGCGTCCACGTACAGGGCGCCCGTGTCGTTGGCGTGCGTTGCGGCGAGAGCGCGGGCCCTCGCCTCTCTGCGACCGCGGTTGCGGTCGGGGTGGACGTTGCGGGGCAGCGGGAGGATCCGGAGTCGCCCCATCACCTCCGGCTGGAGCTGCTGCCGCTGCTGTTGCTGCGCTGTCTCGTTCTGCTGCGACGACGTGCCCGCCAGCCCGAGGCGTTCCAGGATACGCCTGCCCGAGCTCGTAGTGGCGAGGCGCTTGAGTTGCGCCGTTCGTTGGGCCTCGCTGATCTCCTCGAGGGTGTTGTGCACCCCGAGCTCGAGCAGCCGGGCCGTGCTGGTGCTATTTAGCAAGCCCAGGGCCGTCCTGTACGCCTTGCGGATGGCCGCGTTGATGCGGTCCCTCTCCTGGCGCAGCCAGAAGTGGAACACCCCGACGTAGGCGACGTGGCTCATCGCGAAGGACTGGAGCAGGCGGAGGAGGCTGGCTTCCTTCATTCCGTTGTGCCGCGTCGACACCCTCCGGATGAGTCGGGCCGCCGCGCCGATCTTGGTGACGAGGCGGTCCACCGCGGTCTTGTTGCTTCTGCTGGCCTCGATGTGCATGCCGAGGACCCGGAGAGTGGCGACCCTGGGGATGACTGTGCCGTCCCTCGTTCGTATGTGGATGTTTGCCGACTCTTCTGCCACTTTCTTGCGGTACCTGCCCGGCGGTGGGACGATCAGCAGCTCCGACTTCTGGGGCGAGCACCGCAGTCCCGTGCCGATGATACGGTAGAAGACTCTTGCGTGCCGACATCTTCTCTTATTAGTATTTTAATACGTCGTAATACTATACTAGTGCCCCAAATGCCAGTTTTTCAATTTGTTTGGTGACGGTGTTGGTCCTGTAATATTGATAACCCGCAATGCCGGCTCCCAATAGACCGGTTGCAAATGCGACTCCCGCCGCAGACGCCTTGTCCATCGTTGTGGGGGCCGGTGTGGGTACGTCTGAACCCGAGGAAAAGGTCTTGAGGTTCCTTGCAAGTATAGCAATTCCAATCGCGTTGGACAGACTCGAGGCCGCGGAAATGCAGGGGCTGATTGTGCTCACCGACTGAAACTCCATTTTGTAAAACTGTCTGAGAGCGACAGTATCTTTATTTAAATATACAGTGTATGTGTGTGCTGTAAAGCCTATACAGATGATGTAAGAGTTTTATAGTAATGGGTTTCGGAGAAGAAGACATTGCCGCTCGTTTGGCGTTTCGCGCCAGATGGGTCACCGCGCTCGGGGGTAACCCCAATGCATACTTGCGCAACGACAACAATGCAGTTCCCGTTCGTCAGATATACAGCGGTCTCCGCATTTTGCGCAACAACGACGAAATGGTCGTGCCAATCAACAACTGTGAAGACGTTGATATAGATCACGGTAAACGCCTAACTTTGGCGCGAACCGTAGGCACTATGATCCAGAAGTACTCTCCCATACGAGACATTTTCATAACGCACGACGCGAATGAGTACAGGGCACTGCCTCCCTCTACTCTGTTATTCGATGTAAATCTATCGAGATCAATGTTTAGCACTCCTCCCCCGCCGCCGCCGCCTCCATCATCACCAGTAGTGGAGGTGTTGAACACACCCAAATACGAACCTCCCCGGTCCCCAGTGTACAATTCGTATTTGTCACCGCCGCCGTTTAGGCCGTCACCTCTGCCGACGCAGTCTGCTCCGCCAACGCCGCCGCCGCCGCAGTCGCCGCCAAT
The DNA here is from genome assembly GCA_013339765.2 of Haemaphysalis longicornis. Lineage (NCBI taxonomy): Eukaryota > Metazoa > Arthropoda > Arachnida > Ixodida > Ixodidae > Haemaphysalis > Haemaphysalis longicornis. Next base: position 26,290 of record JABSTR010001679.1, read on the forward strand.
GTTTAGAACGCCGCCACCGACACCGCAGTCTTCTTCTCCGCGACAGTCGGCATTTAAGTTTAGACACCCAACGCCGCCGCCTCCGCAGTCTTCTTCTCCATTTACGTTTAGACACCCAACGCCCCCACCGCGACACGAGCAGTCGCCACTTATGTTTAGACACCCAACGCCGCCCCCGCCACGACACGACCAGTCACCACCTATGTTTAGACACCCAACGCCGCCGCTGCACTCTTCTCCTCCGCGACAGTCACCAATGTTTAGGCCGGCGCTGCAGTCACCGGTGGCGTCAAGGCAGCCAACGCCACGTTGCACGCCATCTCCATCTTTGAAACGCAAGCCTTCTTCATCTGACAAGACGACGAAAAAGAAGAAGAAGAAGCGGCGAAAACGTTCGGTTAGCAGCAGCAGCAGCAGCAGCAGCGAAAGCGAAAGCGATAGCGATGATGATGATGCTGAGAAGAAGCGAAAAGCCGAGAAGAAACGACAGTATTACAATCCGCGCGAGGAATACGATGATTCGGACGATGATTCCGATGATGATTACATGAGCGGAGACGAACTGTACGTGATATTGCATAAATTTGTGGAGGACATATCCAGATCGTATCCATACATTGTGGACGAGGAGGTTGTGAATGCTATCTTTAACATTGACGACAGTCTCACGCGACTAGAAGTCGTCAATCTGCTACTCCAAATAATTATCAACATTACGATATTCAAGTTTGCAGAACAGATACATTTGATGCACAAGTATAGAGCCTACGAAGTATGGCAGCTGCAAGGGCTCCTACCTGCCATGATGATACGGGAATACAACGCGTATATGAGAGTGGTGGTTGATTTCAACGATGCCATACAGAAGTGCATCCAGCACCGCAGTTACGACTATTACATAAAGGCGGCCAGGGCAGCCAACAAGAGGATCAAGAAGTACTACCGCGAAACCAATGTGGACGACGAAATGCTTTCAAACGCGCTCAACGCAGCAAACAAGGCGTTTTGCATTGTGAAGTACTGCAATCCGTTTACCCTAATGTTCAAGTTGCAATTGGACTTTCTCTTTCATAGATTGTTGTGTCTCATACGAGCAACTCTTCGGGCAAATCCGTCAATGATGCATTTACAGACGCCAAATAAGAAGACTGCGAAAAAGATTGACCGAAGTAACGAACAACAACAACAACATCATCAACAACCACAAGGTACAAATTTGGATTTATTCAGTATGCTATTCGGTCCATCGCAGCCGCAGCATTACACGATGGCGTGTAGCGATCGCATGGACGTCGAAAAGAGACGAAAGAAACACAAGCAGTACAGACTGCTCACTGATAATGTGCGTCAAGCCACGTCCGCGCTCAATCAGAAGATACACAAGTACATTTGCACGGAGGGTAGCTTTGTGTCTTTTCTCAAGTATTCCGAACCAAACATCATGCCGTCTTCTTCCTCTTCTTCTTCAACTGTACATCAACATCGCAAAGTGCGCAATCTCGTGGCTCCGACAGACATTGCTTCCGTGATGGACGAAGTGGCGACGATACACTTGCTTGGGTTTAGCGAGCGTTACGATGCGTGCATGCTCGTGGTCGATCACGTTCCAGCGTTTGCCACGCGAAGACTGCAAGAAGGCCGCTCTGGCGGTCGTGGGATAACGGGCGGCGGCGGCGAGGATAGTATGCGTCTAATCGCGGATGCGGTGTCTTCCATAATCGGATACGTGCTCACATTGATGTACAGATACAATGAAACGTACTTTATAACTTCGTATCTGACAAACTGCGGATTCATCGAGGGCTCGCATTACACGCAGGAAATCATCCTCACCACGTACGACAATACCGGCATGCCCATGGGGGTTGCACAACACATGCGCCCAACTGGAGTGGCCGTGGACAAAGTTCAAATGACGCTGCTGTCGAGCGACCTGTCCGCTCTGCTGAGCAAATTCATGAATCACTTTAAGCAGAACATTTCTCGGCCCCTAACCGAATCTTACACCAAACACAGCGTGGTGTACAGCGGTATAGATTCGCTGATGCGAGACAAGACGTCTCACAACTTTGACAATCTGTGCATGTTGATGGACAAGGTGTCCAGCAAGTACATGTCGCCGAGTGACAGCGCGTTGATACGTCAATTTGCCGATATTGCACTGCCGTGGGCGAGCGCGCGGTACGTTTACAGCAACCCGGACGAGGCCAAGCAATTGCTTGCGTTGGAGCACGTGCTAACCATCAACGAACTCTTGGACGTGTTCATGAACTCGGAGCTGCCCAACCTCATGTCCAAAGTATTGAATCGCATTGTCGGTGGCAGTAGCGACGATAAAAAGGATCACGATCAACCCAACAACCAGGAGCAACGCGGGAATGACAACGGTCTTCATAATGACCACAAGAAGGCATTCACAACTGCCGACTTTGCAGCAGCGTTCAAGGCGGCCTCTAAAAGTACCGCCGGCGGGCGGGGAGGGGATCGCAAAGACATTGCCTTCGGTCTCGCTGGCGTTCATCCTTCGTAAGCTTTGGCGTAGTGAGCAATCTCCATCGGCGGCATTCGCAAGTGCGAATTGGGGTTTGTCATGGGAGATATCAGAACCACGTAATTACTGTCTTCGTCCCCATTGATTGCCTTGGCAATGTCCAATTCTTCAGACGACACCACGTCCTCGTTTGACATGACCCTATTGGCCTTGCGGTCGAACAACGTCAATCCGGGATACTTGGAATTCAACGCTCCGGGACTGCGAAACATGAGTGCGGCGGAGGGTAGGTTGGCTTTGACCCACACATCGTTCACTTTGGAATCGTTGGTTGTACTTGCCGGTGTAAACGTATGTTCGAGTGCATATCTTCCTTTGCTACCGAGATGCAAAGCAGATCGAAAGTAGTGCTTTAGCATTGGAATAAAAATGTCATTTGCTAAGAATTTGCGTAATTCTTTGCATCGTCAATGGGAACCAACGTTGGAAGTTCGGTTGCCTTAGCCCCCTGTTGAGCTTGTCTGATGTATTGTTCAATTAGATCTTTGCCCGGTACGGGATTCATGGGTGTAACTGCATCTACTGTAAGTGGTGTACTCGATGACCAAATGTTTACTCCAAACGCTATTCGCTTACCATGTTCGTCAACAATCTTGTTGTAGGCGGCAAGAAACGCTGCCATGACTATTGCCCCGGACGTTCCGTAATACGGACACGCCGATTGCATTAGTTGCACGAACCGGTGATCTTTCACAAATTGTTGCGATTGCAAAGACGGTACATCGCTCTTTAGTATAGGCATAATAAGATCTCGCTTCACATTCGACACTGCGAGTGCCAGTTCGCATCCAATGCCGTACAAGTGCCTATAGTCTTTAGATTGCATTATACGTTCGTCACCGTGAAAGCCAAACATTGATATAAATATTTTAACGGCCACCGGTGGAATGTTGTTGAAGTCTTCTTTGGTAGTGTAGTGTCTTGCGAACAGAGAAGGCGTCATTGGGACGGATAGTCCACCGCCGGTGTTCTCGTCTATGGTGTTGAGCTCGTCAACGTTCGTGAGCGCAGCGAGTGCCTGTGCGCGCGTGTCGGCGTACAGAGTGTTTCTTTCTCCGGAGACGGTGCCGTTGACAAAGTAAGGTTTGTGTTCATGTCCGGCAGTTGCGGGAGTCTTGCTTTCGCACAGTAACAGATCAAATATCCACTGGTCCACACACGCATTGACCTTAACCAAAGCGGCGTCTCCAGTCAATGGGTCTTCCAGAGCGAGATGAGCGTCCACTCCGGCCACGCGCTTCTTCCTTCGTTGGTCATGTACAGTGGCATTGTTTCAATTGTGTACTCTTTACCGTTGATCTTTACTTTAGTATTGGGTTCTGAAGACTTGTAGGCGTCCTTTTTAGCGGGTGCATTTCCACCAACCCTGTCGCTGGGACTATTGCCGAAGAGACGCAAAAAAGGTTTGGATACTCTAATTTGATCCGCCCATGAAGTCGTCATTCGCGGAGCGTACCATAGTGCGCGCTGTAACGTGCGTATGAAGGAGGTGGTCTGCATTTTTTTTCTTACCTTTTGTGTGAGCTAACAAAAATGGCACAACAACGGCAGGAACACAATGTCATTGCATATTTGAGAAATTATTTATTGCAAGGACTCAGTAGGGCGGCCAACGTTCCATTCTTCGAGGCCGACCAGGACGATCCGTTATTAAATCCTGTAGGAGCGGGAGCAAGACCGGGACAGCAGATAAGTGACGATCCGTATAGTAGTGTCATCCCAGTAATTCAACCTCTTCCACCAGTAAATCATCAAGAACAAGTAGAACAGTACTTCAACAAATCCACTACAAGTTCTCTAATTGGCGATCCAAGTGGAATAGACGCCCCACTAAAGAAATTTGTATTTCTTAGTCCGGACGCTGTCGATCCGGGACAACGCATATTGAATTTTAACGGACCGTTTGCTTTCGTAAGGACCAAGTCTCATTCCAAAGGCGGTGGAGAATCTGAGGCGCTGAAAAAATGTTTCGGAAACGCGCACTACGCTTATCATTCCTTGGACAGTCTCGTCAACGCCGCACTCAGACTGACTCCGCAAAATAACGCGACTGATCGAACGTTTACGGCGTTGGTAAGTGATGCTTTTAAGACTGCAGACCCCGTACTGCCCATAGCGGAACGTGCAGCAGCCGGCACGCCGGTTATCAGAACGCAACCGGTTAGAAACGCGTTACCTACTGCCGTGTTGTTTCTAGGAGCCGGTGCAACGACTACACACGCCGATGTATTAAAGCAAACCGAATCGTTTTGTCACAAACACAGAAGTCCGTGGTTCGGAGGCGTGCGTTACGATACCGTGTACGCAATGTCCAAACAACGCTGTCTATTTCCGCGTCGAGACGACGGTGAAGACGTTGGTGCGACTCTATTCGTGGGCATTTTCATCGATGCGTTTATCAGAACCATTATGCTAATGTCCCAAATTAAGAATGTACGTTCCCCCTCGGCGGTGTGTAAGCATATTGTGGAACGATGTTCGTCATCATCATCAACCTCCACGTTCACGGAAAGAATAGCTAGATACGGATGCGAACCCGATTGGTGGGTGGGCATGAACGCGGCATTGAGTGTGTTAGTGAGAAATCCACCGGGTTCTGGAGTAAACGCCGCAACAACGCTCGCAACATTCGAAACGAATCACGGTAATCATCAAGCAAACTTATTCGCTAAAGAATTTTCGCAACACCCGTTCACTAGGGTGATCAGACACGACAAAGGCGATTACGGCAAGCGCTTGTTAAAACGTAAATGTGTCGAAGACTAAAATAATATTTGTCAGTACTCATGAGCAGTAATACCAGCAGTACGTATGCGCACGATGCCGCGCGCGCGATCGCAACGTTCGTCTTGTCTCCAGAGAACGGTGGACGCATCGACCCCGCAGTGACCCTCGCCACGGCCGATTTGCGCACGCTAATCAACAAATTTCAGGCGGCCTGTCATCCGCGCAAGTGGATAGATCAAGTAGTGCGCCAAGTTGGCGTGCAGCTAAAGTTGGACACGACTACCATAGACGGAGCCATAGAAGTAGTTCGAACGTACGTGAGGAGTCTGAAACGAGAAAATGAGCTGCTCCCGACTCAAAAGTGCGAAGCGTGCAACGGGGCCATCGCAACAGCGGGTTCCCACAAGGGCTACAACAGACGTTGGTGTTGGTCGTGCTTCTGGTTGCGCCGCAACGATAACCACAAATACATCGGGGGCCCGTCTCACGTGGAGGATTCGTCGGCCGTTGTCGTGATAGCCACCTCGCAAAAGATAAATTGCTGCGAACGAAGTGGCATAATAGTTGCCACCAAACCCTACGCCGGCACCACCACCGCTCAACCGGCGGCGGCGGCCGTTACACGCAAGCCACCTCCTCGCATACGCGCATCTGGCCGCGGTAATCCGATGCAGGGCGGAGCCCCTCTCTCTCTCATAGAAGAATTGAAACGCAGACAGCAACAGTTGGGTATATCGGGTGATGATGATGGTGATGATGACCCACCTCAATTTAAGCGACCGCCGCCGCCGTCGCCGGCGGCGGCGGCGGCGGCGGTTGTTCTCGTAGAGCAGCGGATCCTCTTCGTCTTCGCAACTGCCAGGCAGCGCAATCATGTAGTTGCTGTCAATGTAACCCCACTCCCAGGGGGGTCGTTGTTGTTGATGTTGCTGCTGTTGCTGCTGGTGATGTTGTTGCTGCTGCTGCTGCTGATGATGATGATGTTGCTACTGCTGCTGCTGCTGATGCAGTTTGAGTTCGTCATCGAGTACCGCTTCGTAGTCTTCTAGGTCGATATCTGCATCCTCATCATCGTCGTCTTCCTCCTCGTCCTCCTCGGATGAGTTGGAATAGTTGTATTCGTCGTCATAGTCATCATTAGAGACCGGAACTTTAGGCAAAATGCCTATTTTTTATTCCAGTCCGTATCGAGCCTATTTAACATATAAGCATGAACTAAAGGAAGGGGAACATTTTAAGCAATAGTTGATTGTGCCTATACGTGCCTATTTTGAGGTTCGTGCCTATACAAGCTTTTAAGCGCCTATAAATGCCTTTTTTGTGCTGTCGAGTACAGACTTTGCCTCAATCAGTCGTATATCTCGATGGAAAAAAAGGAAATCTATTGTTGGACTGATGGGAATGCATGAGCATCTTGTCTCTCTCCATTGCTAACTTGAGGCCTCGCCCGATGCTCATTCCTTTCTCTTCAGACATCCGCCACGCAGAGTTTCTTTCACCCCACTCAGTAAAGCGTATAACCACAAAAATATCATCATCTTCTTCCTACACTATGCCAACCATGCTTAGCGTTCTAATAATCTCAGCGGTCTCGTTTTCTCGCTCTAGCAGCGGCTTTGGCTGCCTGTCTTTCCTTTTGTAGTCTGCCAGTATCGCCATTAGCCGCAGTATTTTTCATTTCTTCCTCGTTTGCCACCCTAAACTGGCTGCGTGCTCGATAATTATACAACGCGGGCAATCAGTGGCAGGAGTCACAGAGACCCGCCGAGACTCCCCGTGACTGACGGGCACGTCTGCAGAGGCAGCTGCCGCTCAGTCGCACTCCTGTTAAAGTATTCTTAGCACCGTCGCTCTCGTCACTCACGCAGCCGGCGATCTCTAAGCGCTATCTCACTTTACCGTTTTTGGGTTTATGTCGCTGGCTGTTTGACAGAGTGACGCGTAGCGACGGAAATATTACCCGAAATGCCCTATATATTGTTCGCGCAATAATACAGTGCTAACAGTGGCATAAATTGTTTTGTCACAGACAGGAGAACACGTGTTTTGAGGAATGGTCTCGTCGAATTTAGTCTGCAAGGCATGCAAGGTGAAAATAAAGAGTACGCGTTGTCCCCCAACCAGTCGGCGTGCAGCGAGTATAGAAAACAGTATGTTTGTGAATGGGGGTATGAAGTAATGAAAATGACGAGGCGCGCTGGCGTTGGAAATGGGTTCGCACTGGCTTGTTTGGAAGAAAACAAGAGAGCAATTGAAAACGTTGTATTTAGCATTTTTAAGGGTTTTTATTGAATGCTAGCGGCATAAAAAGATTCTTGCGGGTTCCGTCGGCGCGTCGTCTGCTAGCGCCCCCAACGATAGCGCGCAAGCGCCAGCCTGCGAGGGAGCCGGCCAATGGAAGCCCTACCTCTCAAGGCCAGGACGGTACTGCGGGAAAGCACAGCTACTCTCTCGGCAAGATGCGCAACATTGACTTTCACGCCTTTCCTTCTGCTTAAAAAATTGCAAATAAATCTGAACCCTTTCCCACTTATTTACCTCGGACGGGATTTCGAAAAGCCTTTCTAAACAATGCAAAACAATTACAAATTGCTCGCGAATCCCTCCCCCCCCCCCCAAAAAAAAAGGTCGGATTTGTTTGGTGTCGAGAATATTGCAGCGCAGATTGCACGCGGGCGAGGCTAGAGCGTGCCCTAGAGAGGCAGCGCGAGGCTAGCTTGTGGCAAGATTAAGAGAAAACCTATTGACCCTATCACTACAGCCAGCACGTCAGCGTAGTTGGCGTTTCTGCTCTCTCCGTAATCCGTCCGAAGCCTGCCGACGAATGCCGAAGATTAAGACGCCGAAAAGTGTCCTTATCCGGCAATGGACCAGTGGATCGCAGTGCTACACCGTCGACGGAGAAACAGTATTCTGCCAACCCTGCGGAAAGCAGGTGAGAATACAATACTTTCCACTTGATCTTAATTAACGATATCATGCACTTGACGTGAACACTGGACCAACCGTAAACGTGACGCCTCCAACAGTGCTTACGCTAAATTTATTCTGAATGCTCAGAACTTGCCAATAATGTGCGTTTTAAGAACTTTTTACGGTAACTGCTATTCATTGTTGTGCAATGTTTGCAACCTAATTCGGGAACTGGCTTCCTTATTGAAAATTTCCGGCACAGTGTTGGTCGGATTGTTGTATAAGCATCATGATTTTAAAAACGGTTACCTGCTATTGCGCAGCTGGCCAACTTCGCCATTCCTTGAGCTATTGTCAGGTTTACAACTCTACATGACTAAAAGCAAAAGTACACTAGCAACGTTTCACGTGCCTTACGCAATATCTTAGTTTTCGTTACTGTTTTCTTCGCGCAGGTACCCTGTGAAAAAAAGTTCCACTTGCAGCAGCATGAAAGAACAGCACTGCATCAAGCCAATGCTCTGCGCAACCAGCCGTCGACATCAAGACAATCGTTCCTGGCTGAAAGTATTGCTCAAGGAAAAAAAAGTGAATTCAGCGCTGACCTGTGCGAAGCATTAGTCGCTGCTAACATCCCTTGGGCGAAAATCGAAAACAAGACTTTCAAGAATTTCTTGCAAAAGTACTGCAAACAAAAGGTACCATCAGAGTCGACTCTTCGCAAGGAGTACCTGCGACCACTGTACGAGAAGACGCTACAAGAAATTAGAAGAGAAATCGGTGAATTCCACATTTGGATTTCTGTGGACGAGACGACAGATGTCACCGGACGAGTACTCGGTCACTTTGTAGTCGGAAAGCTTGACGCAGAAGAGAAAACAACACCCTTCCTGGTTTGCTCAAAAGAGCTAGAAAAAACTAGCGGAGAGACCATCGCCCGCTTCGTGAACTCGTCATTGAAGCTTCTGTACCCCTCCGGAGCCCACGACGACCGAGTACTGCTGCTCTACACAGATGCAGCAGCTTATATGCTTAAGGCTGGTGCACTTCTCAAGGTTTTTTACCCAGAACTATTGCACGTCACTTGTCTTGCTCACGGGATTCATCGGGTGTGTGAAGAGCTACGAAAGTCGTTCAGTTCGGTCAACGAACTGATAGCTGTAGGGAAGGCGGTGTTCCTCAAGGCTCCTTCCCGCGTTCGTGCTTTCAGGGAGCAGCTGCCGGGTGTACCTCTTCCACCGGAGCCTGTTGTTACCCGCTGGGGAACTTGGCTGACGGCAGTGGAATACTACAACCAACACTTAAACGGTGTCAAGGCTGTTGTAAGCAGCTTTGCTGAAGATGAGAGTGTCGCCGTGAGAAGGGCCCAGAAGGTTCTACATGATGTTACACTTGCATGTGACTTGGCCTATTTGTGTGCCCATTTCACGTTCTTGGCAACAACAATACAGAAACTTGAAAGTTCGGGCACAACGCTGACTGAAAATATTCAGCTGATTTTGGACGCACAGGAAAGGTTCGCTAGTGCTCCCAGGGGACCGGTTGCTGACAGAGCTATAGAGAAGCTTAAGTCTGTGTTGGACAGAAATCCCGGATTTTCGACGCTGACGGAACTGTCTGAGGTTTTGAGCGGCGGACATACCGCGATTCCAGATGGAATCAAAACATCCAACGTGCCAAAGTACAAGTACGCTCCGCTAACCTCAGTGGATGTGGAGCGTTCTTTCTCTGCGTACAAGACGATATTGACTGACAGAAGGCACAACTTCAAGCCCGAAAACCTGGAGATGGTGCTTGTTTGCCACTGCTTCCACAGCCTTTCGCACAGTGTTGCGTCACCCTAGATATCTTGAAATCGTCACCCTTGAGTGTTTTATGAAGAAAATAAAATTGCATTTTCAAAATACCGATGTTTGTAGCCTGTGTTTACTCTAAACCGAAAAATTGCACTGAAATACGCCGCCTGAGTAAATATTATTCGAGCCTATATATGCCTATATGGTAGTACTTAGTGCCTATATATGCCTAAATTTCAATTTTGAGCGCCTTCAATAGGCGCCTAAAACCCGTTTTTTTAGTGCCTAAACTTCCGGTCTCTAGTCATCATCGTTATCATCATCATCGAGGTACTCTTCATCATCATCGTCTTCGTTGCGGCGGCGTAGGCCAACGCCGGTTCTGCGACACATGCGCCTCCGCTTCTTTTTCTGCTTCCACGACGAATTCTTTGACTTGCTGTTGCCATTTCCGCCATCACACAGACCGAAACATTTGTCCAAGAGTTTGCCGCGGGTGGTGCCCGTTCCATAAACGGTCCTCCTCATCATCTTGCAGATATATTCGTCATCGTACTTCATCCCCTTTTTTTTGCAGCTCTGACTACGGCCGGCACAACGTGCATGCTGCTATTCCCGCCGATAACGTCCAAAATACAATTTCTGGCGTTGCGCGCACCTTCCTTCGGAATACATTTTACGTGTTGAACAGTTACTTTGCTGGCGATCATCGAGCACATCTTCTCGGCGTCTGTCGACAGCGTTATAGCAGATCCCAGGCACGTGCACTTGCTGGTCACATTTTTGAGCAGTATAGTGGCAAGCAAAACTTTGCTTTCCCGCTTCATCGCACATGCACATTCCAGTAAGGTCTTCAGCGAGTTGAGATCCACATCACACCCGAACATGCACAGGGCGAAAGTCTTCAAACTGTCCAGGGAAGGAGCCGAGGAAGAGGAAGTAGAAAGAGAAGCCGAAGCCACGGCGGCAGGAGCAACCGCGTCCCGTTTACGCTTGCCCATCGCAGACAAATGCAATCCGGCACTGTTTGTGCGTTACCTGCAGAACTTGTTGACCGATCCTGGAATGAGACACCCCCGGGAATATCAAGAACTACTATGGGCCTATAGAAAGAATTTATACAATATTTATTTATAGAATATAGAATATTATATTATATGGGCCTACAGAAAGAATAGAAAGAACTACTATAGAAAGAATTTATAAATATCGCGATACCGGAAGTCTGATATACGCGTTGTTATCTCATTTTCCACAGCAGCGGCGGCACGATGGCCGCGACAGAAACTGCGCGCGTTATTCGTGATGTCGCCGTGGGATGCTGTTCTCCTACTCCGCACGACACCGCAGCAACGACGACGACCGCATGTAATAATGGGGGAAGGATCGCCACCATAACAATTCACATCGACTACAGCATTCCCGCACAACCAGAAGCGTTTATTAGAAACTGCCAACCACTACGTGCTCCAGTCGTTAGACGGAGGCGAAAGAAAAAGATTAAAGTTTCTTCTGTTTCTTCTGCGTAGCAGCAGACTCCTCGTCGTTTGTTCTTTTCTTTTGAGCACGCTGCAGAAATGCCCGCATGCTGTTCTTGAGCAGGACACTCTCGCGAACCGTTGCGGCCCGTTTGCACGTTGCCTTGAACGACTGGTTGAGGGAGCGTTGCTGCTTGCTGCTGCCTTCGCTCCGTCCGCCGGCGATGTCGTTCAGAATGACTAGCTGTGCAATCTGCTGCACTTGCGCGTCTTCCAGGTCTTCGAACTTCTTCGCGCCCAGTTGCCTCAGGTAAGGCCGCGTGAGACTCTGGGCAAACTCCATCTCGGACCGAGTGAGCGTGTTGCAAAACAGGGGCACCTTCAGGTACCGAGACAGGGAAGTCACCACTGCGTCTGTGTAGTAAGAGTAGTCGATGGGTATCTTCCGCTTGAGCGCGACGACCGTGTCCTCCACGTGGTCGGACAGGTTGCACATTTTCTGGTCCTCGCGGTCGGACGTGCAGACCGCGCACAAAATGTAGGGGACTCGGTCTCCAATCTGAGGCGCGATGGCATCGCCCCTCCTCTTGATGCGCAGCACCAGCTGGTAGTGCGGCAGGTGAGGGTTCTCCTTCTTGAAAGTCTTGGATATGACCAGGCTCTCCTGGGGGGCCTCGCGCACGCCCAGCACGCTTCTCCTGACCGTCTCGCAGGCACTCTTAATAGACGAGGTAGTCATGAGCTCGTGAATCATCAGCCTCAACGCCTCGGACACGTAGCGGCAACAGTCCCTGCGCACAATCTCGATGCCCTTGTAGTCTAGCTTGTTGAAGGTGCCGTTCGTGTAGTGACCACCCACGTAGCGCTTCTTGGCCTCGAGCAGGTAGGGCATGTACGTCTTCTCGTAACACAGATTGATCACGCCCGGAAACTTGTCCGTGATGTGCTTCGCCAGCCTGTCGCCCAGCTCTTCCGCTGCGGCCAGCGTCGTGCCGTGCGTCGTCAGTATCATGACCGAGTCGGTGTCTCCGTAGACGATCCTCAGTCCCAGACTGTGTTGGTTAGAGTAATCCAGCACGTGGTAGATGGTGGCCCCAATCAACGTGCGGCCCATGTTGGTGACCGATCTCGACACCGGCTGACACGGCAGCAGCGCGTACTCGGAAGACGGCGAGACTGCGCAAAAGCCGTACACCGAGTTGGCGATCACCTTGATGGATATCTGACGCTCGTTGAGCACAATCTTCTTGGTCGGGTCGGTCTCGGTGGCCATCTGCTTCTTCACCTGCCTTCGAGCGTCGATGAGCTTGAGCAGCATGCACGGCATCACCCCTTCACGCACGCTCGTCTGCACAAAGTAGTCGTGGTTCTCCTTGCTGCCCTGAGGCGAGCCCTGCTCCAACCGGGCCATATTGGGCCGAATGTAGTCCCACACCTCCACGTAAGACTTGTGCAAATCGAGAAAGGCCAGGTCCGCCTTGGACTTGACCTTCTTTGCGGCAATCCTGTCGAGCGAGCGAGCCCAGCGAGCCTTGGTGACCGAGTCGTCGTCGTGCTGCGCGGCCAGGCACGGTTCCTTGGCGCTCCGCGCCTACACCTCGTCGCGCGTCACAAAGCCGGCCTCCCTGGTGCAAAACGTGTCCCCGTCTTCGGGCCACACCCAAGAAGTTATGCAGAAGTTGCCCGTCCTCATGGTGCTCGGATACAGCGACTCAAAGTCGAGCGTGATCACCGGGTCCACGTAGAAGCCAATCTTGGGGTGCACGACCGTGGCTCCCTTGTACGACTTGACCTCTCGAAGGGCCCGGGGACAGTATGCAAAGGACGGAAACAGGTACCCGCCCTGAAGAACAGACTCCACCAAGACCGTAGTCAGGACGCGAATCTGCTGTCCCCTTCCGTACACGTACCTCATGGGCACGTGCGAGATTCTGTTGATCTCGAGGGCACTGGTCATGGTGTAGGTGAATGCCATTAGCTTGAGAGGCAGCAAAGTATCTTGCACGCAATAGTCTGCAATCTTCTTGCGACCGTCGGGTCCGCCGTCGCGATGCAGCCCCGCAATCTCCTTGTACGGAACGTCGTCCTTTTCCTCGCCCAGCGAAGTCTTCGCCACATCGTTGAGCTTGTAAGAGTCCATCTTCTTGCCGTCTCGAATGACGGGGTACATGTCGATGACAATGCGCCCGGGCGTGCTGGACACGATCTTTGGTCTCGCAAACTTGCCGTCATCCTCCCTTTCTTTTGCTCAATGATGTCGTCCAGAGGGGGGACGTCGTCATCGTCGCAGTCATCGTCACAGTAAAGGTCGCAACTTGGTATAGCAGCAGACTTCTTTTTCTTCTTCTGCTGCTCATCATCCTTGTCGCCCAGGCTAAACGCGCGCCACGTCGCCCCAACTCGCTTTCCTAAACACGCCGGGATGTCGTACTTGCGCATCCGCTTCAAAATGTAAGGAATATCAAACAGAAGCACGTTGTAGCCGGTCATCACGTCGGGATCCACCTCACACACGTGGCTGCAAAACTGTTCCAGCAAATCTCGCTCGGTCTCGCACTCGTGCACGACTCCCCCGGTCCTCAGCGGAGCGCACGTCCCCAGAGTGAACATGTGCACGCTGCACTTGCTCTCTTTCGAGTCTTCCACGTAGTCCGAGAGTGTAATGTTTCTCACCGCGTCGTCAATGGTCACTGCGGCAATTTGAATGACTTGGTCCATGGAGTTGGACGCCTTGGGAAACGAGCCGCTCGCGCTGACGCACTCGATATCAAAAGACATCACTCTCATGCGCGGAATAAATTCAGACACTGACGGATCTGGTACGATGTCGCCTATGAACGGGACGTTGATCGTGACGTCCTCGGGTTCCACTCGCCTGGCGACGCCCTCCATGAGGCTGATGCAGTAGGCCGAAGTGTAGAGCTTGGTGTCCAATATCAGTTGAATCACCGGATCCACGTTGCCCATGTAGGGAGACATGTGGACAATGTGCTTGACCGTGTAGCCCTTGCCGCCGTAGTCGCAGGATCGCTGATGCGCAACGATAGTCTTGTCCACGAATGTCTTGCGTAGGTTGGGGTCCGCAATCTCCACTCTGAAGAATGCAGACATGTTGGGCGTGTAGCCGTACCCATCGTGGGCTACAAAATTGCTGTCGTGCACGTAAAACAGAGACTTGGTGTTGATGTTTTGGGCGATGGAGCGCAGGCTGATGCGAGTGTGTTCCCTCGACCACACGTCTTCCCGCAGATAAAAATAGGGCATCCAGTCGGAGCAAACGATGCGGACGTTCTTGCTGTCCGGTATGCGTTTCGTGTACAGGTGCACGCTGCCGCGGCCATTCTTGTGACTGTACGTATACTCTACATCTATAATCTTGTACGAGACCATCGCGACAAAGTTTGGGGGACACTGACTGCCTCACTTATATCAACGCTGGAGGGGAGGCGGCGCACCGTGTGATAAACCATTTCTCTCCTCCTTCTTATCACCGGGTCGGCAGCTTTTTCCCCGCCGCCGCCGGTTGGTTCGTGATTATGTGCGGCGGCATCTTGTTGTTCTTCTTTTTGTGCTTCTTTTTCTTGCCAGTATCGCGGCAGCACAGCATCTTGTATAAATAATATCCACCTTTAAATATCGCGAGCAAACTTTTCTCCTCCTCGTCTTCTTCGACCGGAGTCTTTTTCTTTTTTTGATTCTTTGTGTTCTTGGGTATGCGGGACATGCGAATCTTTCCGTTTAACGGATCTACTTTATTGGTGGGGCGAACAAATTCGTCGTCTTCCTCATTGTCATTGTCGTCATCCTTGCGCCAATTATTACTACTACTAACCCCAGCGTTCATGTTGTATGCGGCCTTTGCCTATAATATATTTTCGACAGTTACTGCCGTTGTTTTTCACATACCTTGCGAATGAAAAAGTAAGGGTTCAACAAGATATGACGCACTTTAATCTTATTGTTAAACACCGATATCAAAGAGTGGCCGTGCGTGATGTTTTCGTCGTGCAAGTATAGGGACGTGCTGCCAAACACGCAACAGCACTCGGGCTTTTCGTTGCCGTTGCTAAAAAATGCGCTTCTCAGTGCCAGCTCCGGTATTCTAAAGTACGGCTTCATTAGTGGATTCATGCGGTCGAATATCAGTATGGCGTTCCCCTGCGAATCCGTCTTTACGTAGGTCGGAATAAACGGCTCCTTAAATGACAGGTCGAGCCTCACTTCATTAATGGAGGGCATTATGTCGGAGATATTTGCCAAAACTTTTGTCTCCACCAGCGTCTTGTTTCGCCTGCCGTTTCTGATGAAATCGTATAGCCTGTATCTGTCCATCACTCTGAGCGATTTGATTCGCGCGTTATATTCTCGCTCGCACCTGAGAAACGCGTTCATGCGCAAATTGCTGACAATGGGATCGTAAATTGGAGTGCGCCTGTTGAAGGCGGAAAGAACGACCGAATTTGTTTTGGCAACGGCCACGGTCGCTGCGTACTCGCCCGATTGCCTAAGCAAGGTGAGTGGAGTGTGCGGGTAACTAGTCGTGTAGGCATACATTACGTACGCCGGATTGCTATTATTGTCCACGTGCTGAAACCCGATTGCGTGTCCAATTTCGTGAGCCAGCACGTGAAACAACTCCCTGTAAGCGGGAAGGGGATCGTTGTGAAGCATTACGTACGCGTACGAATCCATTGCACCCTGACCCATCATCGAGCCGCCCCACTGTGCCGGACTTGAAGACGCGGGTCCGCCGCGCACCATGGATTCGTTTCGCAGGTTTGCAAACCAAGTCAGGGGCCTTCCGTACAATGCAAATGCCACCCTAACGTTTTTGCGAGGCGACCCCCCGGCGACGACGCTCGGCGCTCTCAGGAACGTAGAGGTGTCGCCGCCAAAAAATACGTCGCCATACGTATCGACAATAATATCGGTTAGCGTTTTGAAGCACTTGTAAGACAGGGGCATTATTCCGTTGTCATATTTGACATTCTCGTCAAGACCCGGTCCCTTAACCCTAATGTGAAGTGGGGTAAATGCCGCCGCCGCCGCCAATAGCAGCAGCAGCAGCAGCAGCAACAACGAAGAATGGCCAAGACTAAACATTGTTTCTTACCACCAATTTATTTTTGCCAGAAAACATCGCGCGTTTAAACGAGATACATATCAGAAGGGTCGTCTTGCAACTTGCACACGTAGTTCAACACAGTGTCGAGGTCGTCAAAAAATTTCACCATGATCACGTTGTTTTCCTTTCTCACGTGTACAATGTAATCGTAATTTACTGCAAACAACTGATCCTCCACGCGGTCCTGCATAGTCACGCCACTTGCAACGTTTCCTAAAAAGTGGAGCGTAATGTTGACGTTCCGCGCACTCGTTACAAAGCTAATGTCGCGTTCCTCGATGCGGGCAGCATTGGTAAAGTATCGCTTTATCCAGGGGTAAGGCGGCAGTCTCTCGTCCACATCAAACGCGCACTTGCCAAATTCCTTGACCACCAATACGTGCATAAACGTGGAACTGCCGGGCACGCCAAAGGCTATCGTAGAGTTGTAGTGCGGCTTGGGCACGCCAATTCCGGCAATGTCCTGCCAGTACCTGGTGGGAACCATCGTTCCAAACGGCAGCCACGACTTATACTGCTGTACAGTCGCCAACGATTCTCCGTTGCGAAAATACTGGGCCAGCTGCGAACGGTTGTGGGCTATGTTGGCCAGTTTCACATAATTTGCAAACAACTGTTCGTTCACCGAGGTCAAAAAGCTGTACGACTTTAAAATGTCGGAACGCATGTGAGCCAGCATTTCGGTCATCCCTTCCACGTAATAATAGTCAGATCTCAACAGCATTTCCACTCGCAGCACTTCTTCCCGCTTTCTGTCTCGATCGCACGCCCTGATCCCGGCGATGTTGCTCTTGTTATGCAGCGAAGCATGCCGCATCAACACTCCCTCCAATATTATTCTATGAACATTGTCCAGCGTAGTTCTGCCAATTACAGTCTCGAACGGAACTTCGTAGTAAGTAACCGTGCGCTCGATGGTATTGCCAATAGTCTCAATCACCACGGTCGGGTCTTGTTGCACCTGATCCTGAGAAATGTAGCCGTACCGATATTGCACCGCGGGTTGGTGAGGAGCCAACGATCGCGGATGTTTCAGTAGCGACTCGTTCCTGCTGATCGTCCACACGCCGCCGACTCTGGGAACTATCCTCAACTGCTTTGCGCGCATGCGATCAAAGCCCGCAATGGTAGGCTCGTAATAATACTCTTCGGTGGAGCAATTTCTGGTTACTCCTCGCGGCTGCCGGCGAGGCTGCAACAACCCGAATCTCACATTGTACGTACAGGCGTAAAGAGAATTAAATTCGTAAATGGCCATTCCCACCAATTCGTTCGCGTACGTGCACGGCATGCGCAACAACTCGCAATACAGGTACACGTCCACAAAGTCCACGCCATCGTTGACGGTTGGGCCGGTCGGAAGGGAATACATTGGGTTCATGTAGGATCTGGTGTCGATGAGCTTGCTCACGGCGTCCGTCCAAAACTTTTCCAGCGGGACCCCTCCGCGCGGAAGAATCGGATGAGCCAGCTTGACGTCTTTGGAAGAGGCGCCGCCGGTGTCAGCATGATTGTTGATGATGATGTAGTAGATGAGACTGGTCCCGATGGCCACGATCGCAGTCACCAGCACGCACCACACGAAGCGCTGGCGGCATTCTCTCTTCTGGTGATCCTCCAGGCGTCGGGCCAGCTTCGTACACGTCGGCCACGCGCTTCATTGAGTCGCGGTACACGTGTTCCCGTAGTATAGTGCCTTCCTCTCTCTCCTCGTTTCTCGGCTCTATGTGGTAATAATGATATCTATCATCCGAAGAAATGTGTTTGTACACACGGCTGTTGTTTCCAGTGGAGAGGTGTGAATCAGCTGGGATGACGTTGTCCACTATTCGCCTCCGCACTCGGAGTACTTGCATGTCTGGTCTGATAACGGAGCGGAGCAACGACTTTATAACAGCGACGCCCCCTCCTCTCCCTATCTGCGAATGAGAGCCTTTTTTGGCGGCGGCGTTTATCGCGCATGCATAAAGAGCGGCGGAAGGCGGGCGCGCGCATAAAAAATGATAACTACGGGCGCCCGACAAATGCGGAGCGCAAGGTTATGGGCATAATAAGATCCGCTGCACCGCCCCCAAACAGCCTAATGTACTGCCTCCTGGTGAGCCGCGTGACAAAGGGATCGTAGCGATAAATCAACAGCTGCGCCGCAGCTGCCGCGCGCGATCTTCTCCGCCGCGCAATCACAATGGCGCGGCAAATGTTTTGACAAGGCAGGTATTTCCTATTGTTAAATGGCACGCCGTGCGACTTTATTCTTTCTAATGTTGTTATGTTTGCTGGGACCGCTTCAGGAAAAAAAGAACATAACCCGTCACCGCTAACCGAGGTTAACAGAAGCCGATGAACCCGAACACACCTGGGGCCGCCGCTGACGTCAGCGTGACAGTGCGTCACAAAGCTAATGTAATGCGTGGCATTGAACCGCCTGATATCTTCTATTTGAATATTGGCTAGGTCGAAATGTAGACTCTTGTCATGTTTGGCGATGTGCTCATTGTATATTCCGTACCTATTGGATAAACATAGCACCTTGATCCAGTAGACTACATTGTTCGCAGGTGGCGTGTTTATCAGAATGCGTTCGGTGTTAAATTTATCCGGATTAGTCACGTCAATGTGACTAAGGTCAATGTCGCGCATGGCGTGATACATTTCATCCTTAACTCGTTTAACAATGTTTGCCAGCACAATTGCGTCTTGTATGGTTGACTTTGTGACACTGGATAATTTTAGCTGCAGGTACAAGTCGTACGAATCCAAACTTTCGCGCGTCATCGCGGCTGCGTGCATGTCCACTGATATCACGATGGTGCACCTGGTGGAAGGAATGTCAGGGGGTAAACGATAAAAAAAGGACGTTTGCACGTTTCTGCCAAATATAGCTCTAATGACATCTCCCAAGGCATTTGTCGACTCGTTGATGGAAAAATATTTGTAGTGTGTAATACACAGATTAACCGATGGCGGCGTGGCTACTGCAAGCCGAAAGCAGACCAGCGTTAATAATAAAAATTTCATAATGTACACCTTTCAGGCGTTGCACTTTACGTGTACAAAGCGTTCACTTTCGTCGTGGCGCTCTGCAGCCTCAACCGCGATCAAACAGTTTATGCGCGACAATGCGGACCAATTGCAGCGAGACGATGCGTACGTGTTTCCAGCGCTATATTCTCTAATAAATGTCGTCGTTGAAGAAGGCGTAAGGAGAGTCACGTTGAGAGACAAATACGCGTCCCCGCGACACGCTCACCGGGACGAATTCCTCATTACACCCATAACGGAAACCGGGTGTCCTCGCTGGACGCACGAATTACTCGACGACTTGGCCTGCGGAGCGGGTCTGTGCATCGCCTCCTCTCTGTCCGGCAAGTGCCTGGCCACGGCTAAGGTGTGCTCGAGTCCATCCGCAGTGGTGGATCTGTTTAATCCGAGGGGTCTGCGCAATAAGAGAGACGGTCTAAAGTATCTCACATTTGTCACCAGCACTCCGTGGCTGTTGCCCACAAAGAAATCGATCCAGGAAGCGCTGGCCAAGTCGCGATCGTTCGTAAACGTGCGCACATACGTGTACTACAACGCGGTTGGCGACCCCAATTACAACGTGTTTCTCGCGCTGGACGCCGAGGCCAAGTGTGAGGTGCTCAGTTGCTCGTGGCCGAGGCACCACGTTCAACCACCGACCCAGGCACCCACCGCCGACAGCGTTTGCGCGTTGCTGCCTTGGGAATACGAGGCAGTGGTATTGGGAGTCAACATAGACGACGACGAGTATACGAGTAGACGCACGGCGGTAATAGCCGCACTATCCACTCTTACAATGATGGCGGTCACGAATGCCAATTTCGATGCGTATAGACAGCAGGTAATTGCCTTAAGCCGTCCGGTGGACGCAACCTTAGTCTGGTACAAATTGGATAATACTCATAAATGTTGAGTGTATGCTGCTCAAGAACACCACTCACCTAAACAAGTGTGTATGCGAAATAATTGACACGGACGAAGAGGGAAAGGACGAAGCGCTACAAGCTAAAATCGTAAAGTTTCTTCTATGCGGTGATGGGGATACTGAGAACGCCCGGCTAAAAGCCGCTTTAGAAGGTAGCCTTTCAAAGAAGGTAACTGCCTACCTACCTACTTAAATCCTACCAACCTACCTACCCAAAACCTACCTAAAACCTACCTAGCTACCTACCAAGCTACCCACCTACCTACCTACCTTAAACCTACCTACCTAAAACCTACCTATTTATCTACCTACCTACCCAAAACCTCCCTACCTACCTACCTACCCAAAACCTACCTACCTACCTAGCTAAAACCTACCTACCTACCTACCTACTCACCTCCCTACCCACCTACATGCCTACCTACCTACCTACCTACCTGCCTACCTACATACCTATATACCTAAAACCTACCTACCTAACCTATCAAAACCTACCTGTCTACCTACCCAAAAATTACCTACCTACCTATCTACCTACCCAAAAATTACCTACCTACCAATCTACCTACCTAAAACCTACCTACCTAAAACCTACCTACCTATCTACCTCAAACCTACCTACCTACCTAAAACCTACCTACCTACCTACCTACCTAAAACCTACCTACCTACCGAAAACCTACCTACTTACCTACCTACCTACCTCCCTACCTAGAACCTACCTACCTTCCTAAAACCTACCTATCAAAAACCTACCTACCTACCGACCTCAAACCTTCATACCTACCTTATACCTACCTATCTACCTACCCAAAACCTACCTAGCCAACTACCTACCTACCTAATACCTACCCACCTAGCTACCTACCTTCCTACCTACCTACCTAAAACCTACCTACATACCTACCTACCTAAAACCTACCTACCTACCTACCTACTTACAACCTACGTATCTACATACCAGGCTACCTACCTACCTTCTTTCTTAAAACTTACCTATCTACATAAAACCTACCTACCTACCTACCCAAAATCTACCCACCTTCCTACCCACTTAAAACATGCATGCCTACCTACCTACCATGCTACCTACCTACCTACCTAAATCCTTTCTAGCTACCCTCCAAGCTACCTACCTACCTACCTATCTTCCTAAAACCTACCTACGTACCTAAAACTTACCTACATACCTAAAACCTACCTACCTAGCTACCTACCCAGCTACCTACCCACCTACCTACCAACCTAAAACCTACCTACCTACCTACACAAAACCTACCTTCCTACCTACTTAAAACCTACCTACCTAACTAAAACCTACCTACCTATCTACCTACGTAAAACCTACCTAACTACCCACGTACTTAAAACCTACCTACCTACCTACCTACCTACCTACCTACCTGCCTAACTACCTACCTACCTACCTACTTTTCTACCCTCCTACCTTCCTACCTACCTACCTACCTACTACCTACTTACTTACCTACCTACATTAAACCTACCTACCTACCTAAAACATACCTAGCTACCTACCAAGC
This sequence comes from Haemaphysalis longicornis, assembly GCA_013339765.2. Classification (NCBI taxonomy): domain Eukaryota; kingdom Metazoa; phylum Arthropoda; class Arachnida; order Ixodida; family Ixodidae; genus Haemaphysalis; species Haemaphysalis longicornis. The sequence goes on from JABSTR010001679.1 coordinate 48,367, forward strand.
TACCTATGTACCTACCTACCTAAAACATACCTACCTACCTATGTACCTAAAACCTACCTACCTACCTAAAACCTACCTACCTACCCAAACCTACCTACCTACCCAAACCCCAAAAAAAAGAAAAAGTTCCTGCGATTTTGCAGCCGCCCCATTCCATAGGGGCGATTTCCCGTGCAAGCCGGGTGAACTTCCCAAGCGTTGTAGTCCCACACAAGGGCCGAGCGCCAGGCCGGGGAGTCGCTTGTACCTATTTTACCGGTAGGTGCCCGGCGCCACCAAGGAACACGAATTCACATGGTGCCTTCCACAGCCACGATGGACGCTCAACTCGCAACCGCCTGTGGCAGGACAAGCCGCCAGACTCTTTCACCCCCGGCAATGGCGCAACGCGGCATGATGGCCGGGGGCCCCGCCAGATGGACAAGGGTCAGGGGCCCCGCGATAGGGTAAAGGCAGCTTTCCAGACGTGAAATCCCCTTTCAAGGGTCCGCACTCGACCAGGGACGCCTGTACCCATTAAAGAAACCGGTGGGTGTCCGGCGGTACCAGGATTCGAACCCCGGACCTCCCGCATACGAGGCGAGTGCTGTACCTTTGAGCCATCGCTGCGGTTTAAAAGTTCCTGCGTTTTTGCAGCCGCCCCATTCCATAGGGGCGATTTCCCGTGCAAGCCGGGTGAACTTCCCAAGCGTCGTAGTCCCACACAAGGGCCGAGCGCCAGGCCGGGGAGTCGCTTGTACCTATTTTACCGGTAGGTGCCCGGCGCCACCAAGGAACACGAATTCACATGGTGCCTTCCACAGCCACGATGGACGCTCAACTCGCAACCGCCTGTGGCAGGACAAGCCGCCAGACTCTTTCACCCCCGGCAATGGCGCAACGCGGCATGATGGCCGGGGGCCCCGCCAGATGGACAAGGGTCAGGGGCCCCGCGATAGGGTAAAGGCAGCTTTCCAGACGTGAAATCCCCTTTCAAGGGTCCGCACTCGACCAGGGACGCCTGTACCCATTAAAGAAACCGGTGGGTGTCCGGCGGTACCAGGATTCGAACCCCGGACCTCCCGCATACGAGGCGAGTGCTGTACCTTTGAGCCATCGCTGCGGTCCAAAAGTTACGACCCCTTCCACCGTGGCATTTCCCGACAAAGTCGGGTAACTTTCCAAGCACTAGATCCCCTGGGCAGGGGGTGCTTGTACCAATTTTTACTGGTTGGTGCCCAGCGGTACCGAAGTACCTCCCACATTCTCGTACCCCATGGTACAAACCGACGTGGTGGAACGGTTTCCAGTACACTGGATCCCCCGTACGGGGGGCGCCTGTCCCCATTTTTATTCTGGTGGGTGACCAGCGGCTCCAGAGGAACCTACCACGTCTGCCGCAGTGGTAGTGCGTGTCCAAGCCCTTCATCCCCCGCCGAGACAGGAGGCGCTTGTACCCTTTGAACTGGTGGGTGCCCAGAGGTCCCAGACCCCGCCCGAAGGGGTTCGAGGGACCTACCACATGGCCTCCCATGGCTGCTTGTGGTCAAGCTCCAAGCGTTTCTTCCACCGTCGAGACAAGCTACGGTCTGGGGACGCTTGTACCCTTTAAAGAAACCGGTGGGTATCCGGCGGCCCAGGATTCGAACCTGGTACCTCCCGATTACGAGACGAGCGTTTTACCACTCGACCATCGCCGTTTCTACCCACCGGTTTCTTTATTGGGTACAGGCGTCCCTGGTCGAGTGCGGACCCTTGAAAAGGGATTTCACGTCTGGAAAGCTGCCTTTACCCTATCGAGGGGCCCCTGACCCTTGTCCATCTGGCGGGGCCCCCGGCCATCATGCCGCGTTGCGCCATTGCCGGGGGTGAAAGAGTCTGGCGGCTTGTCCTGCCACAGGCGGTTGCGAGTTGAGCGTCCATCGTGGCTGTGGAAGGCACCATGTGAATTCGTGTTCCTTGGTGGCGCCGGGCACCTACCGGTAAAATAGGTACAAGCGACTCCCCGGCCTGGCGCTCGGCCCTTGTGTGGGACTACAACGCTTGGGAAGTTCACCCGGCTTGCACGGGAAATCGCCCCTATGGAATGGGGCGGCTGCAAAATCGCAGGAACTTTTTTTTTTCCGAGGGCCGGGCGTTTTGTGTAAGGTACAAGACCGGGCAATGCCTGAGTGTACATTTGTAATCCGACATCGGCGCTTCCTCCCTCTGTCGCCATAGCGGCAGCAGCGGCAGCAGCAGCGCCAGCCCGGCTCTGCGTGGCCTTGCGCTGCGCCTGCAGGTGCGGGGGAGGGTGGAAGTAGCGGCACTGCTGGTCCCGAGAGCAGCGGCCCTTGACGAAGTCCATGCACACGGTCACCGCCCCGTCCCCGGTGTCCACCGCCACGTGTTCGGGCGGGTGCCCAAAGCGGCACTCCGTCTCGGGGCGCTTGCAAGTGCCACGCTGGAACTCCCGGCACACCTCCAGTCTGTCAGTGCGTGCCACCTTTTGTGGGGACACAAGCGAAGCCTGCATAACGCTCAGAGGAGCCGTCACGGCATCTGCAGTCATCATCCCAGGCAGGACAGGACTAGGCGTCAAGTAATGTCCAAACGACGATGCGGTGGCCATTGTGGTGAGCGCTGGCATGTACGGGCTGGTGGCCACGGCTGCCGTGGGGAGCTGCCCCGGGAGCATGGCCTGCAGCGGCATCTGCTGCAGCAGCGCGTTCTTCAGGGCCAGGTGGTTGCGGCCATTGATCAGCAGCTGGTCCTTGAGGTGCTGACGGCGGGTGGAAGTACTTGCACGGTGGCTTCTCCCGGTTACAGCGGCCCTTGATGGAGTCGTAGCAGGCGATGACGCGTCCGTTCTGCACCTCGACGTTTGGCGGCGGGTGGGCGAACTTGCACTCGGCGTCCTGGCGCGAGCACTTGTTGCGCTGGTACTCGCGGCACACCTCGAGCTGTAGCCATCGCGAGTCCTTGGCCGACACCAGGCTGGGCGCGGCGGCCAGCACGAGCGACGACGAGGCGGCCGCCGGGTGCTGCACGGAGGCCACCACCGCGGTGCCCGCCGCCGTCGGGCTCGGGGGACTCGGCGGCGTCGCCACGCTGGCGGCTGAAGGCGCGACGGGGCCCAGGGCTGCTGCTGCTGCTTCCGCTTCCGGCGACCACCACGATCACGCCCAGCGAGCGACTATGGCCATGCACCCTCGGCGGGCGTCCTACTTCAGGCGCGCTGCGTGGTCATCCACGGCCCGCTAATCCGTCCCAAAGTCCGGGCACACGCGCACGCAGGCTCGCAACACACCACACTGGCGACGATCACACTCACTGCTACTGCTACTGCTGCTGCTGCTGCTCTTGCAGGCGGGGTCCGTGCTGCGGTGCTACGCGGCGGCACAAGCGCAAGCTCGCTACTCGAGGCGGTGGACGTCGCGCGTCGACTGGTCTCGGACGGACGGAGTACGGAAAACGGACGGACGGACGGAAAAAAAAAACATACCTAAAACCTACCTACATACCTAAAACCTACCTACCTAGCTACCTACCCAGCTACCTACCCACCTTCCTACCAACCTAAAACCTACCTACCTACTTACACAAAACCTACCTTCCTACCTACTTAAAACCAACCTACCTAACTAAAACCTACCTACCTATCTACCTACGTAAAACCTACCTAACTACCCACGTACTTAAAACCTACCTACCTACCTACCTACCTACCTACCTACCTACCTGCCTAACTACCTACCTACCTACCTACTTTTCTACCCTCCTACCTTCCTACCTACCTACCTACCTACTACCTACTTACTTACCTTCCTACCTACATTAAACCTACCTACCTACCTAAAACATACCTAGCTACCTACCAAGCTACCTATATACCTACCTACCTACCTAAAACATACCTACCTACCTATCTACCTAAAACCTACCTACCTACCTACCTACCCAAACCCTACCTACTTACCTACCTACCTTCCTACCTTCCTAAAATCTAACTACCTTCCTAAATCCGACCTACCTACCTACCAACCTAAAACTACCTAACTTCTTAAAACCTACCTACTTAAAACCTATCTACCTACCTACCCACCAAAAACCTACCTACCTACCTAAAACCTACCTACCTGCCTACCTAAAACCTATCTACCTACCTACCCAAAACCTACCTTGCTACCTACCTACCTAAAAAACCTACCTACCTACCTACCTACCAAAAACCTACACAAAACCATAGTTACCTACCCAGCTACCTACCTACCTGCCTAACTAATTAAAACCTGCCAAGCTACCTACTTACCTTAAACCCACCGATCTACCTAAAACCTACCTAGCCACTGACCTACCTACCTAAAACCTACCTACCTACCTACCTACTTAAACCTACCAAGCTACCTACCTACCTACCTACCTACCTAAAACATACCCACCTACCTACCTACCTACCTACCTCTCCTAAACCTACCTACCTACCAACCCAAAACCTACCTACCTACCTACCTAAGAGCTACCTAGCTACCCACCAAGCTAGCTACCTATCTACCTACCTACCCAAAACCTACCTACCTACCAACCTACCTAAAACCTACCTACCTCCCTACCTACCTACCTACCTACCTACCTAAAACCTACCTACCTTAAACCTACCTACCTACCTAAAACCTACCTACCTACCTACCTACCTATCAAAACCTACCCAAAACCTACCTACCTATCTACCTACCTACCGAAAACCTACCTTACCTAGCTACCTACCAGGCTACCTACCTACCTACCTACCTACCTTAAACCTACCTATATACCTCCCAAGCTACCTACCTACCTACCTATCTACCTACCTAGAACCTACCTACCTACCTATCTACCTAAAACCTACCTACCTACCTACATACCTACCCAAAACCTACCTACTGACCTACCTACCTACCTACTAGCCTACCTACCTACCTATCTAAAATCTACCTACCTGCCTAAAACCTACCAACCTACCTACCAACCTACCTTCCTACCTAAAACCTACCTACCTTCCTAAAACCCACCTACCTAAAACCTAAAACCTATCAACCTACCTAACTCAAACCTTCCTACCTACCCTAAACCTACCTACCTACCTACCCAAAAACCCAAAACCTACCTACCTACCTACATACCCACCCTCCCACCCATCCACCCACCTACCTACCCTCCCACCCATCACCCACCTACCTACCTACCTACCTACCTACCTAAAACCTACCTAGCCACCTACCTACGTACCTAAAACCTGTATACCTAGCTACCTACCAAGGCTACCAACCCACCTAAAACCTACCAAGCTACCTACCTTCCTACCTACCTACCCAAAACCTACCTACATACCTACCTACCTAAAACCTACCTACCTACCTACTTAAAACCTACCTACCTACCTACCTAAAACCTGCATGCCTAGCTGCCTACCATGCTACCTACCTACCTACCAAACCTATCTAAAACCTTTCTAGCTACCAACCAAGCTACCTACCTACCTACCTATCTTGCTAAAGCCTACCTACGTACTTAAAACTTACCTACATACCTAAAACCTACCTAACTAGCTACCTACTAAGCTGTCTACCCACCTACCTACCTAAAACCTACCTAGTTACCTACCAAGCTACCTACCTACCTACCTACCTACCTAAAACCTACCTACCTACCTACACAAAACCTACCTACCTACCTACCTACCTACCTAAACCTACCTACCTACCGACCTACCTAAAACCTACCTACCTACCTACACAAAACCTACCTACCTACCTACCTACATAAATCCTACCTACCTACCTACCTAAAACCTACCTACCTACATACAACCTACCTATCTACCTACATACCTACCTAACTACCAACCTACCTGTCTACCTTTCTACCTTCCTACCTTCCTACGTACCTACCTACCTACTACCTACCTACTTATCTACCTACCTACCTATATTAAACCTACCTACATACCTAAAACCTACCTAGCTACCTACCAAGCTACCTACGTACCTACCTACCTACCTACCTACCTAGCTACCGTAAACCTACCTACCTAGCTACTTACCAAGCTACTTACCTACCTAAAACCTACGTAGCTACATACCAAGCTACTTAAACCTACCTACCTACCTAAAACCTACCTACATAGCTACCTACCAAGCTACCTACCTGCCTACTTAAAACCTACCAAGCTACCTACCTACCTACCTACATAACAACCTACCTACTACCTACCTACCGAAAACCTACCTACCTACCCAAAACCTACTTACCTACCTACCAACCTGCCTACCTAAAACCTACACACCTACCTACCTACCTACCCAAAACCTACCTATCTACCCACCCAAAAAGTACCTACCTACCTTTCTACCTATCTACCTACCCGAATCTACTTACCTAACTACCTACCTACAACCTACGTACCTACCTAAAACCTACCTACCTTCACTCATACCTACCTAGCTACCTACCTACCTACACACCTAACTACCTACCTACCTACTGCCTGTCTGCCTGCTGCCCTGCCTTCCTGCCTACTGAGCTACCTACCTACCTAAAACCTATCTACCTAGCTACCTACTGAGCTACCTACCTACCTACCTAAGACCTACCTAGCTACCCACCAAGCTGCCTACCTACCTACCTACCTACCTTCCTACCTAAAACCTCCTACCTACCTAAAACCTACCTATCCTACCTACCTAAAACCTACCTGCCTACATACATAAAACCTACCTACCTAAATCCTACCTACTTACCTACCTCTACTTACCTACCTACCTACCTACCTAAAACCTACCTAGCTACCCACCAAGCTACCTACCTAACTACATAACTTCCTAAAACCTACCTACCTACGTACTCAAAACCTACCTACATACCTACCTACCTACCTACCTACCTACCTACCTACCTACCTACCTACCTAAAACCTATTTAGCTACCTACCTACCTCCCCTAAACCTACCTACCTACCTACCTCAAACCTTTCCTACCTATGTACCTATCTAAAACCTACCTAACTACCCACCAAAATAAAACCTATCTACATACCTACCTACCTACTGGCCTACCTACCTACCTATCTACCTACCTACCTAACTACCTAACTAAATACCTACCTACCTACCTACCTACCTACCTACCTACCTACCTAAAACCTACCTAGCTACCTACCTACCTACCTACCTACCTCAAACCTACGTATCTACATACCTACCTATCTACATACCTCCCTACCTACCTACCTACCAAAAACTTACCTACCTACCTACCTACCTACCTACCACACCTACCTACCTACCTACCTACCTAAAACCTACCTAAAACCTACCTGCCTACCTACCTACCTAAAACCTATCTACCTACCTTCCTACCTACCTCCCCTAAACCTACCTACCTACCTACACAAAACCTACCTACCTACCTACCTAAAACCTACCTACCTACCTACCTAAAACCTTTCCTACCTACCTACCTACCTACCTAAAACCTACCTAACTGCCCACCTACTTAAAACCTATCTACCTACCTACCTACCGGCCTACCTACCTAACTACCTACCTACCTACCTACCTACCTTATCTACCATCCTACCTTCCTACCTACCTACCTACCTACTAACCTACTACCTACCTACCTACCTACCTACCTACCTATTAAACCTACCTACCTACCTAAACCTACCTACCTAAAACCTACTTAGCTACCTACCAAGCTACCTACCTACCTACCTACCTACCTAAAACTTACGTATCTACATACCAAGCTACCTACCTACCTACCAACCTACGTACTTAAAACTTACCTACCTACCTACCTACCGTAAACATACCTACCTGCCTACTTAAAACCTACCTACCTTCCTACCTACCCACAACCTACCTACTTACCTACCTACCTACCTACCTAAAACCCACCTACCTTTCTACCTACCTACCTACCGAAAACCTACCTACCTACCTAAAACCTACCCACATTCCTACCTAACTAAAACCTAACTACCTACCTAAAACCTGCATGCCTAGCTACCTACCATGCTACCTACCTACCTCCCTATCTTCCTAAAACGTACCTATGTACCTAAAACTTACCTTCATACATAAAACCTTCCTGCCTATCTACCTACCACGTACCTAGCTACCCTACCCTACCTACCTACACAAACCTGCCTACCCACCGTAACCGAAAACCGCCATGACCATACCGACCGGAAACCTACCTAACTACCGACCTACATAAAGACCACCTACCTATCCCTACCTGACTGTAAAAACGTACCTACATACCGACCTACCTACGTATCCCTACCGACGGAGTTACCTACTACCACCCTCCTACAGAACGGACCGTACATGAAACCGACCGACCGACCTGAAAAAACCTACCTACCTAAAACCTACCTATTTACCTACCTAACCAAAACCTACCTACCTACCTACCTAACTACCTACCTACCTACCTATCAACCTACCTATTTACCTACCTATATACCTACCTACCTACACTCATACCTACCTAGCTACCTACATACCTAACTACCTACCTACCTACATCCCTACCTACCTACCTGCCTGCCTGCTGCCCTGCCTGCCTGCCTGCCTACCTACCTACCTACCTACCTACCTACCTAGGACCTACCTAGCTACCCACCTACCTAAAACCTACCTACCTACCCAAAACCTACCTACCTACCTACCTATCTAAAACCTACATGAAACCTACCTACCTACACACCTACTGACCTACCTACCTACCTACCTAAAACCTACCTACTTACCGACCTACATACCTACCTACCTACCAAAAACCTACCTACCTACCTATCTAAAACCTACATGCCCAGCTACCTACCGTGCTACCTACCTGCCTACCTTAAACCTACCTAGCTACCCACCAAGCTACCTACGTACCTACCTATCTTCCTAAAACCTACCTAAGTACCTAAAACTTACCTACCTACCTAAAAACTACCTATCTAGCTACCTAGCAAGCTGCCTACCCACCTACCTACCTAAAACCTACCTAGCTACCTACCAATCTACCTACCTACCTACCTACCTACCTAACCAAAACCTACCTACCTACCTACACAAAACCTACACTTAGCTTCCTACTTACCTACCTACCTACCGACTAACCTAAAACCTACCTACCTAGCTACCTACCAAAGTCCCTACCTACCTACCTAAAACCTACCTAGCTACCTACCAAGCTACCTACCTTCCTAAAACCTACCTACCTACCTACCTAAAACCTACCTACCTACCCAAAACCTACCTACTTACCTTCCTACCTACCTACCTACCGACCTAAAACATGCCTACCTGCCTAAAACCTACCTAACTACCTACCTACCTACCTACCTAAAACCTACCTACCTTCCTAAAACCTACCTACCTACCTAGCTACCTAAACCCCCCAACTACCTATCTAACCACCCACCCACCCACCTACCTAGCGACCTACCTACCTACCTACCTAAAACCTACCTATCTACCTACCTACCTAAAACATTCATAACTATCTACCTACCAAGCTACCTACCTACCAAAGTCCCTACCTAACTACCCACCTACCTACCTAAAACCTACTTAGCTACCTACCTACTTAAAACCTACCTACGTACCTACCTGCCTAAAATCTACCTACCTACCTAAAACCTACCTACCTACCCAAAACCTACCTTCTTACCTTCCTACCTACCTAAAACCTACCTACCTAGTTACCTCCCATGCTAACTACCTACCTACCTACCTACCTAAACCCAACATAGCTACCTACCAAGCTACCTACCTACCTACCTACCTAAAACCTACCTAGCTACCTACCAAGCTACCTACCTACCTACCTACCTTAAACCTACCTACCTAAACCTACCTATTTTACCTACCTACCGAAAACCTACCTACCTACCTACCTACCTATCAACCTACCTACCTACCTACCTACCTACCTAGACTCATACCTACCATAGCTACCTACCTACCTACATACCTAACTACGTACCTGCCTACATTACTACCAACCTACCTGCCTGCCTGCTGCCGTGCCTGCCCGCCTGCCTGCCTACCTACCTACCTACCTACCTACCTAGGACCTACCTAGCTACCCACCAAGCTACCTACCTCCCTAAAACCTACCAACCTACCTACCCAAAACCTACCTACCTACCTTATCTAAAACCTACCTGCAACCTACCTACGTACATACGGACCTAAAACCTGCCGACCGATCCGAAAACATACCGACCACCGGAAACGGATCCTACCAACCTACCTGACCTACCAAGCTACCTACCGACCTTAAACTTAACCGACCTACCTAGCCAAATGCCGGACCTACGTACCTACCGACACGATCTACATACCTATCTACCCTACCGATCTACCTACCTACCCTACCTGGCAAAAACCCACCTATCTGTTCTACCTACCTACCTACCAACCTAAAACTTTACCTATCCTACCTATCTAAACCTACCCCACCTTTCCCTGCCTACCTAAAACCTACCTACCTACCGTACCTATCTACCCTACTTAAAACCTGAACCTACCCACCTAAAACCGACCGACCTAGCTTCCTACCAAGGCTGACCTACCTACCTACCCTCCCCAAAACCTACCTACCTACCTACCATGACTACCTAAAAGCTACCAACCGTACCGTAAAACCTACCTAGCTACCTGCCCAAAAAGTACCGACCGACCGAGGACCAACCGACCGACCCAAAACCGACCGACCGACCGTACGGGACCGACACGCAGACCGACCGACCGACCCTACCTACCTACCTACATACCTAACTACCTACCTACCTACATTACCACCTACCTACCTACCTACCTAAAACATACCTACCACCTAAAACTTACCTACCAACCTACCTTGCTACCGACCTACCTACTACCTTCCTAAAACCTACCTACCTACCTACCCAAAACCGACCTACTTACCTAAATACATACCTATCTACCTGCCAAAAACCCACCTGCCTTTCTTCCTACCTACTAACCTAAAACCTACCTACCTAAGACCTACCTAGCGCTACCTACCTATCGAAAACCTACCTACCTACCTAAAACCTACCTACCTACCCAAAATCTACCTACCTACCTACCTATCTAAAACCTACATGAAACCTACCTACCTTCCTACCTAAAACCTACCTACTTACCTAAAACATACCTACCACCTAAAACTTACCACCTATACCTACCTCTACCTCTTTACCTACCTTCCTACCTACCTAAAACCTACCTACCTACCTAAAAACCTACCTACCTACCTACCCAAAACCTACCTACTTTACCTACCTACATACCTACCTACCTGCCAAAAACCTACCAACCTTTCTACCTACCTACCAACCTAAAACCTACCTACCTACCTATCAAAAAGCTACCCACCTTCCTACCAACCTAAACCCTACATGCCTAGCTAACAAACATGCTACCTACCTACCTACCTTAAACCTACCTAGCTACCCACGAAGCTACCTACCTACCTACCTACCTATCTTTCTAAAACCTACCTACGTACCTAAAACGTACCTACCTACCCGAAAAAACCTCTATCTAGTTAACATTAATCTACCTACCTACCTACCTACGTAAAACCTACCTACGTACCTACCCTCCTATAGCTACCTACCTACCTTACCTACCAAGCTACCTATCTACCTACCTACCTACCTAAACCCTACCTACCTAGCTACCTACCAAGCTACCTACCTACCTACCTGCATAAAACCTACGTAGCTACCTAACCAAGTTACCTACCTACCTACCTACCTACCTACTTAAAACTTACCTACCTACCTACCTTCCTAAAACCTTCACACCTACCTACCCAAAACCTACCTACTTACCTACCTACCTAAAAACTACCTACCTGCCCTAAACCTACCTTCCTACCTACCTACCTACCTAAAACCTACCTACCTACCTAGGTTAAACCTGCCTACCTACCTAAAAGCTACCTACCTACCTACGTAAAACCTACCTACCTACCCAAAACCTACCTACCTACCTACGTAAAACCTACCTACCTACCCAAAACCTACCTACTTTACCTACCTACCTAAAAACCTACTACTACCCCCTAAAACCTACCTACCTACCTACCTAAAACCTACCTACCTACCAATTTAAACCTACCTACCTACCTACCAACCTAAACCCTACCTAGCTACCTACCTACCTAAAACCTACCTACCTACTACCAACCTAAACCCTACCTACCTACCTAAAACCTACTAAAACCTACCTACGCTGCCTACCAAGCTACCTAAATACCTACCTACTTAAAACCTACCAAGCTAACTAGCTTACTAGCTTACCAAGCTTACCCAAAACCTACCTACCTACCTACCTGCCTACCTACCTACCCAAAACCTACCTACCTACCCAAAACCTACCTACCTACCTAAAACCTACATACCTAAAACCTACCTATACTACCTACCTACCTACCTACCTACTACCTACCTACCTACTACCTGCCTCATACCTTCCTGTCACCTACCTACCTAAAACCTACCTACCTAGCTACCTACCTACCTACCTACCTACCTACTACCTACCTAAAGGACCTACCTAGCCCACCAAGCTCCCTACCTACCTAAAAACTACCTACCAGCCCTACCTACCTACCTACCTAAACCGTACCCTACCTACCTACCTAATACCTACCTACCTACCTACCTAAAACCTACCCTACCTACCTAAAACCTACCTACGTACCACTTAAAGATGCCTACCTACCTTCCTACCTACCTGCCTACCTACCTACCCACCTTACTACTACCTAAACCTACCTACCTACCTACCTGCCTACATTACTAAAACCTACCTACAAGCTACCTACCTACCTAACTACCTAACAACTACCTACCTACCTACACCAAAACCTACCTACTTACTACCTACCTACCTACCTACATAAAACCTACCTACCTACCTACACCCTACCTACCTACCTATGTACCCTACCTACCTACCTACCTAAAAACCTACCTACCTACCAACTACCTACCTACCTAAAACCGTAGCCTACCTACCTAAATCTACCTACCTACCTACCTACCTACATACCTACCTAAACCTCCTACGTACTTAACCTACCTAAAACCTACCCTTACCTGCCTGCTACAACCTTCCCCAAATCCTACCTACCTACCTACCTAAACCCCTATACTACCAACCTACCTACCTACCTACCTAAGCTACAACCTACCTACCTACCTAAATACCTAAATAACTACTACCTACCTACCTACGACCTACCTAGCTACTCAACTACCTACCTACCTACCTAAAACCTACCTACAGCTACCCACCAAGCTACCTACCTACCTACCTAAAACCTAACCCTAAAACCTACCTACCTACCTACCTACCTAACCTTAACCTACCTACCTACCTAAACCTACCTACGTACCCACTAGATGCCTACCTCCTTCCTACCTACCTACCTACACCTACCTACATACTACCTACCACAGCATCCCTACTTAGCTAAAAACTAAACTACCTACCTACCTACCTACGTACCCTACCCTTACCTACCTACCTACACAAAACCTACCTAAAACTTACTACCTACCTACCTACCTACCTAAACCTACGTAGCTACCTACCAAGCTAGTTACCTACCTATGTACCTACCTACCTACCTACCTACACACAAACCTACCTACCTAAACCTACATAGCTACCAACCGCAACCTAATTCCTACCGAAAACAGACTATTTACCCACCTAGCCAAAAATACCTACCCTGCTACCTACCTACCTCCCTAACCTACCCGAACTTACCTACTTAGGCTACCTACCTAAAACCCTACCTACCCTACCTACCTACAACCACCACCTACTTACCACATACCTTACACTACATAAAAACCTACCTAGCAACCTACCTCCTACCAACCTACCTGCCTACCCACCTACCTGCCTGCCTACACCCCTTGCTTCCTACCTCCACCTACCTAACCTCGACAAACCTCCCTACCTGACCTACCTGCCAACCTTACTACCTACCGACCTACCTACGTAAAACCTACCTACCTACATGCCGACCGACCTACCGCCGACCTACCGACCTAACCTACCTACCACCTACCTACCTACTAAATTCCCTGCCTAAAAACCTACCTTTCTGCGTACCTACCGGCCTACCTTCCGACCTACACCCAAACCTATTTACCTGTCTACCTACCTACCAAACCTACCTACCTACCTAAAAACCTACCTACCTACCTAACCTAAAACCTCCTACCTAACTACCTACTAAAACTACTACCCCCTACCTACCTACCTAAACCTACCTACCTAGTTACAAACCTATAAACCAGCTACCTAATACCTACCAAACACCTACATAGCGAACCGGAAAACGCGCTACCAAGCACCCTACAAACTTACCTACCTAAACCTACCTATGCTTACCCACCTACCCGCAAACCTACCTACCGGTCTACCTACCTACCAACCTACCTACCTTACCTACCTACCTATCACCTACCTACTACCTACCTAGCGACCCACAAGTACCTACCTAACCTACCTAAAACTCTACCTACAGACCCAAAAAACCTACCAATCGACCGACCCGAAAACCATACTACTACCAACCTACTACCTCCCTACCTACCTACCGCCTACCCCAAAACAGACCGTCTACCTACCAACATACTTAACAAAGTACCACCTACTAAAACCTACCTACCTAAAAACCTACCTTCGTAAATATGCTACCTAAAATTACCTACCTACCGAAAACCGTCCATACCTACCTACCCAAAACACTACCTACGGGAAACCTTCCTACCTACCTACCTACCTACAAACCTAAAACCTACCTACCTACCTAAAACCGACCTACCCACCTACTGCCTGCCTGCCTGCCACCCTGCCTTCCTGCCTACCTACCTACCTTCTACCTACAACCTACTAGCTACAACCTAACCTACCTTCCTACCTACAACCACCTACGTACCTACTAAAACCTAACCTACCCACCTACCCCTTCCTACCGACCTACCGTTCCTACCTACCTACCTAACTAAAACCTACCTACCTACCTACCTAAAACCTCCTACCTACCTAAAACCTACCTACCTACCTAAACATACCTACCACCTAAAACCTACCTACTAACCTACCCACCTACATAAAACCTACCTACCTATACACCTACCTAAAACCTATCTACCTACCTACCTACCTACCGACCTAAAACCTTCCTACCTACCAACACAAAACCTACCTACTTACCTACATACCTACCTACCTACCTAAAATCGACCTACCAGCCTAAAACCAGCCTACCTCCTACCTACTGCCTGCCTGACTGCCGCCCTGCCTTCCTGTCTACCTACCTACCTACCTACCTACCTACCTACCTACCCAAACCTATCTACCTACCTAACTACCTACCTAGCTACCCACCAAGCTACCTACCTACCTACCTAAAACTACCTACCTACCCAATTAAAACCTACCAACCTACCTACCCTAAAACCTACCTACTTACCAACCTACCTACCTACATAAACCCTACCTACCTGCCCAAAACATACCGTCCTACCTTCCTCAATACTTAAAAATTACTACCTACCTACCTACCTACCTACGTAAAACCTACCTTCGTACCTATCTGCCTAAAATCTACCTACCTACCTAAAACCTTCCTACCTACCTACCCAAAACCTACCAACTTACCTTCCTACCTACCTACCTACCTACCAACCTAAAACCTACCTACCTGCCTAAAACCTACCTAACTACCTACCTAAAACCTACCTAACTTCCTAAAACATACCTACCTATGCAAAACCTACCTACCTACCCAAAACCTACCTACCTACCTACCTACCTAAACGCACCCACCTACCTACCTACCTACCTCTCTACCTAAAACCTACCTACCTACCTACCTCCCCCTAAAAAACCTAAAACCTACCATCTACTACCTACCCTACCTACTTAAAACCTACCTACTGCTAGCCTACTACTAAGCTACCTACCAACCTAAAACCTACCAAGCTACCTATCTACCTACCTACCTACCTAAAACCTACCTACCTTAAACCTACGTAGCTACCTACCTAAGTTACCTACCTACCTACCTACCTACCTACCTACCTACCTACCTACCAACCTAAAACCTACCTTCCTGCCTAAAACTTACCTAACTTCCTAAAACATACCTACCTACCCAAAACCTACCTACCTACCTACCTAAACCCACCCACCTACCTACCCCCACCCAACCACCCACCTACCTACCTACCTACCTCCCTACCTAAAACCTACCTATCTACCTACCTACCTACCTACTTTAAACCTACATACTTAGCTACCTGCTAAGCTACCTACCAACCTAAAACCTACCAAGCTACCTATCTACCTACCTACCTACCTAAAACCTACCTACCAAGCTACCTACCTTCCTGCCTACCTAAAACCTACGTAGCTACCTACCTAAGTTACCTACCTACCTACCTACCTACCTACTTAAAACTTACCTACCTCCTACCTTCTTAAAACCTTCCTACCTACCTACCCAAAACCTACCTACCTACCTACCTACCTAAGACCTACCTACCTCAAACCTGCCTACCTACCTAACTACCTGAAACGTACCTACCTACGTAAAACCTACCTACCTACCTACGTAAAACCTACCTACCTACCTATCTACCTAAAACCTACCTACCTACTTTAAACCTACCTACCTACCTACCTACCTAAACCCTAACTAGCTACCTACCTACCGACCTAAAATCTACCTACCTAGCTGCCTACCAAGCTACATACCTACCTACCTACTTAAAACCTACCAAGCTAACTACCTACCTACCTACCTAAAACCTACCTACCTACCCAAAACCTACCTACCTACCTACCTACCTACCTACCCAAAACCTACCTACCTACTTAAAACCTACCTACCTACCTACCGCCTACCTCACCCAGCCTCCCTACCTACCTACCTACCTACCTAGCTACCTACCAAGCTACCTGCCTACCCACCTAAAACCTACCTAGCTACCTTACCAGGCTACCTACTTAGCTAAAAACTACGTACCTACCTACCTACGTACCTTAAACCTACCTACACAAAACCTACCTACATACCTACCTACCTACCTACCTACCTACCTACCTAAAACCTATGTAGCTACCTAACCAAGCTACCTTCCTACCTACCTACCTAAAACTTACCTACCTACCTAAAACCTACCTAACTACCCAACTAAAACCTACAAACCTACCTACCCAAAACCTACCTACTTACCAACCTACCTACCTACCTAAAACCTACCTACCTGCCTAAAACATACCTTCCTACCTACCTACCTATCTAAAACCTACCTACCTGCCTAAAACCTACCTTCCTACTTACTTAGCTACCGAAAACCTACCTACCTACCTACTTTAAACCGACCTACCTACCTACCTACCTAAACCCTACCTAGCTACTTATCTACCTACCTAAAACCTACCTACCTCGCTGCCTACCAAGCTACCTACCTAACTACCTACTTAAAACCTACCAAGCTTCCTACCTACCTACCTACCCAAAACCTACCTATCTACCTACCCAAAAAAGTACCTACCTACCTTTCTACCTACCTACCTACACAAAACCTCCTTACCTAACTACCTATCTAAAACCTACCTACCTACCTACCTAAAACCTACCTACCAAGCTACCTACCTACCTACCTCAAACCTACATAGCTACCTACTAACCTACCCCTACCTACCTAAAAACTACCTACCTACCTAAACATACCTCAACCCTACCTCCCTACCCAAAACCTACCTACCTACCTACCTACCTCCCTACCTACCTACCCGAAACCTACCTACCTACCTCCCTACCTACCTACCTACCTACAGTCATACCTACCGAGCAACCTACCTACCTACATACCTACTACCTACCTACCTACCTACTGCTGTCTTGCCTGCCACCCTGCCTTCCTGCCTACCAATCTACCTACCTACCTAAAACCTATCTACCTACCTACCTTAACCTACCTAACTACCTACAACCTTCCTACCTACCACCTACCTACCTCTAAAACCTACCTACCCCTACCTCTCTACTACCCGACCTTACCTTCCTTCCTACCTACCTAACTAAACCTACCTACCTACCTAGCTACCTATCTAAAACCTCCAACCTACCTAAAACCTACCTACCCAAAACCTACCTACCTACCTACCTACCTACCTACCTCCAACCTACTTCACTACCTACCTACCTACACCTACTACCTACCTAACTAACCTTCATACCTAACTACCTAATTACCTACCTACCTACCCTAACTCCTGCCTGCCACCTGTCGACTGCCTGCCTGCCTGCCTGCCTACCTCCCTACCTACTAAGCTACTTACCTACCTACCTACCCACCTAAGACCTACCTACCTACCCACCAAGATACCTACCTACCTACCTAACACCTACCTAATTCCTACCTACCTACCTACCTAAAACCTACCTACCTTCCCATCTACCTAAAACCTACATACCTACCTACCTGCTAAAAACCCACCGACCTTTCTACCCCCCTACCTACTAACCTAAAACCTACCTACCTACCTATCTAAAGCTACCCACCCTTCCTACCTACTAACCCTACATGCATAGCTTACCTACATGCTACCATACCTAATACCTACCTTAAACCTACCTAGCTACCCACGAAGCTACCTACCTACCTACCTATCTTCCTAAAACCTACCTACGTACCTAAAACGTACCTACCTACCAAAAACCTACCTATCTAGTTACCAATCTACCTACCAACCTACCTACGTAAAACCTACCTACGTACCTATCTGCCTAAAATCTACCTACCTACCTAAAACCTACCTACCTACCTCCCTAAAACCTACCTTCCTACCCAAAACCTACCAACTTACCTTCCTACCTACCTACCGACCTAAAACCTACCTACCTGCCTATAACCTACCTAAATACCTACCTACCTACCTACCTAAAACCTACCTAACTTCCTAAAACATACTACCTATGCAAAACCTACCTACCTACCCAAAACCTACCTACCTACCTACCTACCTACCTAAAACATACCTACCTACCTACCTACCTACCTACTACCTAAAACCTACCTAATTACTTTAAACCTACCTACCTACCTATCAACCTAAACCCTACCTAGCTACCTACCTACCTAAAACCTACCTACCTAGCTGCCTACCAAGCTACCTAAATACGTACCTACTTAAAACCTACCAAGCTAACTAGCTTACTAGCTTACCAAGCTTACCCAAAACCTACCTACCTACCTACCTGCCTGCCTACCGAAAAAAGTACCTACCTACCTATCTACCAACCTACCTACCCTAAACCTACTTACCTAACTACCTACCTAAAACCTACCTACCTACCTACCCAAAACCTACCTACCTACCTAAAACCTACCTATACCTACCTATCTAAGCTCTAGCTACCCAGAGGCTACTTACCTACCTCCTTACAGCTACCTACCTACTCTACCTACCTACCTACCCTTAAGAAGGACATACCTCTTACCTACCTACCTGCCCGCCTACCTCCCTTTTACCTTTCTACCTACCTACCTACCTAAAACCTCCCTAAAACCTACCTACCTACCTACCTACCTACCTACCTACCCAAAACCTACCTACCTTCCTACCTACGTAGCTACCCACCTCAAACCTACCTAGCTACCTCCTACCAGACCTACCTACTTATTTAAAAACTACCTACCTACCACCTACCTAACCCTACGTATGCTACCTAACCAAGCTACCTACCTAACTACCTACTTAAAACTTACCTACGTACCTACCTACCTAAAAAACCTACCTACTCCCAACTAAAACATACCAACCTACCTACCCAAAACCTACCTACTTACCAACCTATCTACCTACCTAAAACCTACCTAACTACCTACTTAAAACATACCAAGCTTCCTACCTACCTACCTACCTAATCCAAACCTACCTACCTACCTACCTACCTGCCTACCTAAAACCTACCTACCCAAAACCTACCTACTACCTACCCACAAAAGTATCTACCTACCTTTCTAGCTCTACGTACCTACACAAATACCTCCTTACCTAACTACATATGAAACCTACCTACCTACCTACCTACCAAAACCTACCTACCCCGTTACCTACCAAGCTACCTACCTACCTACCTCACAACCTACATAGCTACCTACCCAAGCTACCTACCTACCTACCTAAAACCTACCTACCTAAAACATACCTATTTATCTCCCTACCCGAAACATACCTACCTTCCTACCTACCCCCTACCTGCCTACCTACCTGAAACCGCACCTACCGACCTACCTCCCTACCTCCTACTACCAACCGAACCTACCTACCATACTACGCTACCTGCCTAACTACCTACCTAAACCTGCCTGCCTAGCACCTCCTACCATGCCTACCTACCTACCTCCCTATCTACCTAAACCTACCTATTACCTAAAACTTACCTTCATACATAAAACCTTCCTGCCTATCTACCTACCAAGCTACCTACCCACCTACCTACCTACACAAAACCTTCCTACCCACCTACCTAAAACCTCCCTACCTACCTACCTGAAACCTACCTACCTACCTACCTACATAAAACCTACCTACCTACCTACAAACCTATTAAAACCTACCTACCTACCTACCTACCTACTACCTACCTACTTAGTTACCTACCTACCTACCTACCTACATTAAACGTACCTACATTAAACCTACCTACCTACCTTAAACCTACCTACCTAAAACCTACCTATTTACCTACCTAACCAAAACCTACCTACCTACCTACCTAACTACCTACCTACCTACCTATCAACCTACCTATTTACCTACCTATATACCTACCTACCTACACTCATACCTACCTAGCTACCTAACGCTACCTACCTACCCTACCTACCTACATCCCTACCTACCTACCTGCCTGCCTTGCTGCCCTGCCTGCCTGCCTGCCTACCTCCTACCTCCTACCTACCTACCAGGACCATACCCTAGCTACCTACCTACCTACATCCTACCTACCCACCAAAACCTACTACCTACCTACCTACCTATCTAAAACCTTCTGAAACCTACCTACCTACACACCCTACTGACCTACCTACCTTACCTACCTACCTACCTACATACCTACCGACCTACATACCTACCTACCTACCAAAACCCTACCTACCTACCTATCTAAACCTACCTGCCCACTACCTACCGTGCCACTACCTGCCTACCTAAACCTCCCTACCTACCTACCAACTACCTACGTACCTACCTACCTTCTAAAACCTGCCTAAGTACCTAAACTTACCCTACCACCTAAAACTACCTACCTAAGCTTACCTAGCAACCTTGCCTACGCGCTACCTACCTACCTAAAACCTACCTAGCTACCTACCATTCTACCTACCTACCTACCTACCTACCTAACCAAAACCTACCTACCTACCTACACAAACCTACCTAGCTTCCTACTTAAACCTACCTACCTCCTGCTAACCTAAAACCACCTACCTATCCCTACCTACCAAAGTCCCTACCTACCTACTAAACCTAAACCTACCTAGCTACCTACCAAGCTACCTACCTTCCTAAACCTACCTACCTACCTCTACAACCTACCTACCTACCCAAAACCTCCCTACTTTACCTTCCTACCTACCTACCTACCTACCTAAAACATGCCTACCTACCTAAAACTTCCCTACTCCTACCTACCTACCTACCTAAACCTACCTACCTCCTAAAACCTACCTACCTACCTAGCTCCCTACCACCCATCCTACCCTATCTAACTACCCACCCACCCACCTACCTACCGACCTAACCTACCTACCACCTAAAACTATTATCTACCTACCACGTACCTAAAACATTCATACTATCTACCTACCAAGGCTACCTACCTACCAAAGTCCCACCATAACTACCCACCTACCACCTAAAACCGTACTACTACCACCTACTTAAAACCTCCGATGACCATATACCTACCTGCCTAAAATCTACCCTACCTACCTAAAACCTACCTACCCTACCCAAAACCTACCTTCTTACCTACCTACCTACCTAAACCTACCTAACCTAGTTACTCCCTGCTAACTACCTACCTACCTACCTACCTAAACCGCAACATAGCTACCTACCAACCTACCTAACCTACCTACCTACCTAAAACCTCCTACGTACCCACCAGCTACCTACTACCCTACCTACCTTAAACCTACCTACAAACCTACCTAATTACCTACCTACCGAAACCTACCACCTACCTACCGTACCTATCAACCTACCTACCACCTACCACTACCTACCTACCTAGGACTCATACCTACCTATAGCTTACCTACCTACCTACATCACCTAACTACGTACC
>JABSTR010001680.1:0-50048 GCA_013339765.2 Haemaphysalis longicornis
ATAAGTTCTCAACGGGATTCTTTCACGCAGCCTTGGATCAGGTACCTTATCATATTCGCTTTAACACCTATCTTCATGACGCGACCAGAAAATTGAAACACATGGCAGCATCAGCGACCCCCTTAAACTGTGCAATCAGCTGCGGTGGCCTCTTTTATGCACCTTAGGTCCGTCGTATTGACCTATTGACACCTGAACTTCACCCGAAGCTGATCTAGCATTCTTGAAGCGCACTTCCTCCCCTACCTTACATGCTTTCCACTGTGAATCACATCCGTGGTCTCAACCACTCACCCACAGTTGCAGGGGCACTAAGTATGCACAATATCCCTGGCCCAGCTTCTGGCGCCGACACCTAAGGTGATTCCTTGTCCCAGATGCGACTGAAATAAACCCGTAGGGATGTTCGCCAAATGTATGGTACTTCCAGCCACCCGAATTCATCTCTTTTCCCCCTCCTGTGCTCAACAAGGCACGACTCATTTCCACTTGTACCTCAGAAGGAAGCGCTGCAGAGATCTTTCCCCGTGGAAATCCTATCTCCGACTCAGTTTTTACCTGAAGGAGTATAATTCTCCTGCTGATCTTTTTTCTGGGTGTGCAACTTCCACTACCCATCCCCATTTAGGAATTATGCGAAGAAACCAGGGTAAAATATTGAAACAGTAAATGAAGTTCAGGTAATAAATTCGTACGAAGCCTTACTCTCCATTCGCTCAGTTCTAAAAGATAGGTTTTAAAGGAGAGTAGGAGGGTTACGTCCTGCAGTGGTTGCAACAATTATGAGCGGGCAGGTGACTAGCTGGACAAATATATTTGAGACCCAGTGGGAAAAATGTCGCTATTTACACGGCGACATTTCGTCAAGTCCGGCCGCAATTCCAATGCAACTGATTACCTGGCTGGGCGCAAATGTAAGGCAGAACTGCAACTGCAATAGCAAGTGAAATTTTGGTAAAAACTGGAAATGTACCGCAGGACATGAGGCCTATTTAAAAATCTTGATTACATATAAAGCTTTAATTTTACAGCCAATGTGGCGGATTGTACTTTTGAAAAAAGCAGTTGGCACACGGTTTACTTAGAGCATATCTTGACTTTACGATCGAAGTACAGAATTCGATACAGCGGAAGTAAAAAAAACTGGATAGAATGGTGCCTTGATAAAGCGTTTCTCTAATAAAGGCTACATAGTATAGGAATAAATGCACTTATAAGAATTCATCACTCGCAATCACTTGGGTTAAAATGGGCTTGGTCAGCTTAAGAGTGGTATACGGCCTAATGAACCCATTACGGAAGCCACTTGGTTAAGAACACGTGCGTAAAACAACCTGCAGGACGTTTGGGGATGCGTGTTCGTTCATCATGTCGAAGGCTCAACGATGAATTCTAGAAAAAAACGTCCGCAGTTTTCTTTTTACCTTCACCACTTTGCTGATTTGAGCCACTCTCGGTCCCACCGAGCAATATTTTTGCAGTGTTTTCTTTTTGATCCGCCAGCCATTTTGCTTCTCATACGTTGTTATGACGTAGAAACCTATCGTGGGATTTTCTACCCACCTAGTAAACTGATCCTTTCGCATTGAACACAGCAGTGAACAAATAAATTCACTTCGCAGCGAACGCTTGAAGCACGTTAAACGCAGGAATCTGCTCCCTTCTGTGTAAGCTACATAACGCGCTGATCTTGCAGACTCCGTGCGTATGCACATGTGATTCGAATAATATTGTAATTTGTTGCTCACCTTATGCAGTGAAGTTTAACGAACGCGGGTAAGCAAAACTCGAGTCATCTTTTTCACCGTCTGAAGTACCATAACTTAAGACCTCTACCTGCATTTATGGGCGGAATATTTTAGAGGAATGGCCCCTCTCTTCGGCAGGAAAGCGCTTAGTTTTTCACGAACAGCTTGAGCTGCCTGTATCAACCAAACAGGAAACCACCTGAAAAACAGGACCGGGGGCACTAACACACAATTTACTGCCGGTTGAGCGCTTATAGAATTTCCTCGTTAATGCCTTCACTTCAGATAATGCCACCAAATAAACAAAAATTGCAGGAGTTGCCTGGAACATTCTGAGAGTGTGATGACAAAAACCTAGTTGGAGCATTTTTTGGTAAGGTAATGCCACCAAATAAACAAAAATTACAGGGAATGCTCGGAAATTTCTAAAAAGGTGAAGACTAAAGCTTTTTTTGGAGCTTTTTTGGTTTGCTGCTTAAGTTTACAATGAACTTAGCAGCCGCGCTCGCCTCCATTTGACCAACCCCCAAACACAGTACCGTCGCACCCTCCGAAACTCATTATGCTAGCTCCCTCTCGCCAGGAACAACCTGTCCGCCATCGTCGGAACCTTCACTTCGTAAGGATGCCCGTTTAGCATGTGCGGAAGAGCCATACCTTGCTCCGGTGCTCCTCTTCGTGGCGCTTTCTCAGAACCCTTTTCCGACGCAGGTATGGCACTGCATTTTCCCTTTTGTTGTGCGCGATCCCCTGCTCGCGTTCTTATTTCTGTTCTTGGCGATTTTTTTTAATCATGCGTGTGAGCTTATAACATGGACGTCTAAGACACTCGCTTTAAAAGCATAAAAATTTAAACCGCAATTCTTAAACTATAGCCAAACATAACCCTCAGGCATATGTACAAAATTTTATGGTCCGGATTCTTGCACGCAGGTGGTGCCCCGACGTAACATTTCCATGATCACTTGTATTTTAGTTTCCTCTGGAGCAAAAACTACAGCAGTATGGAGGACAAATCGTCGGACGCAATGCAACAAGGAGTATATTGTGTGTCACACGGGCTTTTAAACAATAAAGGTATGAAGTGCACATCGGGGCATACGAAGCAGCGGAATTGTTTGGCCATATACCTCTTGTGGTTTTAAATAGCCGGGGAGAAAAATGTAAGGACTGAATAAGGCGTCCCACGTTTGCGAACGTCAGACAGGGTGGACGCTTCCCGGTTTTTTAAGATGCATCTCAAGCGCAGACTGACAGGCTGAGAACAACAATAATAGTCGCAGCAAACTATGCACACAAAGGCAGACCGTCGGACAGAACGGTTGTCTGACATGCTCAGAAAATACAGTACACCATGCATAAATAACACCGCAAGGCGAAGTACTTTTCCACATGTCCGGTTTTCGCACCATTGATTCGAACGGGAAAAAAGTTTTCGAATCACAGATCAAACTTTGAAGTACTTCAAGTACCCTTCTTTATTCGTTTTTCTCGAGTGCTCCCGTACACAATAAAAAGTTCGCCTGCTATGCGCTTACTCAAAAGGCGGAGCAAAAAAAAGGTTGTGTTTTTGCAGTTTGAGTAACGTTCTGAGTGAGCAGCTCTGTCGTCATCGTCGCAAACCGTGGGAGTTGTGTGCCATCTGCCTACATGCGCACACTTTTCTAAGCCTCGACACCGAATTTCTTCTAAGGCGTATTTTTCATTTCCTGAAGCTTTTGGTTTTGTTTCAAGCAGAAAACACATTCACGTTTTAGATTTTTCGGCATGGAATCGCAACACTGCTTTTGTTCGTATCCTCGTTCTATCCATTGTATCGTTCTATCCTCGTTCTATCCCAGATATTTTTTTCATAGCACCAAAACGGCTTACTTCATGGAGAACGAGACAATACACTAAAAATACCCTTTTCAGTTCTTTCACTACGCTATACACAGAACCACCAGCGCGGGAAGCCACGCACCATAACTCCATCGCGTACTCGCAGTGCGGAGGCGTCGCATCCTTTTCTTCTTAGTTGAACTGTAGCTTCTTTTCTTCTTCTCGTCGCTCGCACTGTACTGTAGATGAGCCGCCTTCCTGCCTCTACTTGCACTATAATGCCTTCTCTCGCATTTCTCCGTTGTTGCTTAAGAGAACTCGCCAAGGCTTCAAATGCTTTACGATTCAGACGCCAGCGCATTTTTTTGTGGTCGACAATCATTGCTCTTCAGCAGCAACGAACTGCATCCTGTTTATTCTTTCTGTTAGGGCGGATTTGAAAATGGCTTCTGGAAAACAAGGAAACAAGACAATAACACCCACACCAAAATCAAAGACGACCGGCCTAGCATTGCTAGAGAATGCTTCGCCTATAAAAATCCCAAATCAAAGCAGAAAACATGACATGAAGGCAGCTTCAAAAACGATGACGTATTGAAATAATTCCAGCTTTCGACGTGAGAGGTCTGCGTTGGCACTCGAATGTCATGAAAGAGTCATTATCACATTGCAAGCATGTGCAATCTTCGGTGAGAGGACTCACCCTTGCTGTTACATCGCCTGCCATTCTATCTCGTTTCACGTGCACTAAGGACAATTGTGTCCACTGGCAGCAATGAAATGCCAGTCTGACGAAACACGCATAAAGAAGGACAAAAAAAAAACAGGAGGAAGAGACTTCAATATTTCGTCCTTGATTTGCGGAAGGATAAATATAGTTGGAAGCGAAATCTGTCGGCTAACGTTCCCTTAAAAGACTGCAATGTTCGCTGGAACCAGTCCAATATAAGTGGGCGGCAGAACAAAAGAAACTACGGTCAGGCATCTCAGACTCGCGTGGTTCGACTACTAGCCTTTGGTTTGCTGTGAATTCTTTATTTTTAAAGGGTGGCTCCTGAAAAAAGAACACATAGCAAAGCATTTCCGCCTCACTGCGTTCTTAATCGACAAGGCCTTGAGCCTTGAGACCGGTCGTTTCACGTTGGCGATTCCTTCCCCGTGCTTATTGGCCGTACTACATACTTAGAGTTCGTCTTACAGGTAACTGTAAAACGAAAGTGGCGCCAAGTCCTCGGCTTGGGCTTTGCAAATTAGTTAGTTGCTTAGCGAGGGTTGCTTGAAAGTTGGAAGTCTCGTCTCAAGAGGAGCATCGCTGAGCGGAAAAGATAGGAGAGTTTAACGTTGGGTTCATCTGTCGTTGTAGGCCGCTGAATCTTTGTGGGTCGTAAAATTTGCAACGATTGGAATCATAGTCCTGAAAGAGACTGCGACTTCTTTTTGTAAATAAGCGATTTTAAAAACTTCTTTCCTTATAATTGTTAAGCCTTTGGTTCCAATCTTTCTGTTTAAAAATACATTCACTATACGTTGGCCAGAATAGTGGGTATTCGAGACTGAGATTTTCTAGTTAGAAAGTTCGCAGGAAAGAGGAAGCTTTTGAACATTACGAAAGAGTTAACTCGTGCTTTGTTAAAATTTCGGGGAAATGCATTTTTTTCTATAATTGTTTCCAGTTTAATACATTGTATAGTTCGAGAAGATTAGTTGATTCGCAGGAAAGAGTTTGTTGTAGAGCAGGGATCGGCGCCATCCGGTTTTTTTTTCAATCAACAAGACTATCAAAGGAATAAAATTTCTCCTTGTTTTAGTTAGTTTGGGGAAGTTATAGAAATAAACGCGTGAAAATACAAGGAGCACTAATAAGCATGTTTTGTGTTATCCACTCGAAACAATAATACACTATTCTGCAGAGACTTTTCAACTTGCGGATTGCTAAGGTTCATTTGTGTATCAACGTTCATTAATTTGAGTAGAGTACATTCTTCAAGATTAGAGTAGCAAAGAACAATACCTGTTGGTTCCTTCAAATTTGACCAATGAGACTTCATCTATGTCCCGATTCATTCTCTGTTGAGGGAACAGAAGCAAATGGCGGTTGGTATTGCTTGGTACAAGTACATTTTTTCAACGAAAAGGGCTTCTGGGTATTGTCGGCCAATTTGGCTACTCCAGTTTTTTTACAGACTATGGTAAAATGAGTACAAAGTCTGTACTTATCCCATATGAATTGCGCAGTCACGCAACTCACACCACAAGCTGCTGCACGCTGTACCATCAGAAATGATATGCTCGGCATTTCTATTTTGTAATTGAAAACTAGAAAGTGCACGAAACACAACCGCACTCTGTTTAAAGTTGTCCTTCTGTACCTTGGCTGGTAACCTCCCCTTTCAGAAGTATCTAAGCACAGAGAAGAGTAGGCAAACAGACATAGGTGGACGAATGCCTGAACTTTACTTATGATCAAATAAATAATACCAATAGCTATTTCGTGGCGCACACGTTGCTTGGGGCTTGCGAGGCTTCAAATATTGATTAAACGCACATAATCAGGTATTCAGTAGCGCGACTGCTGAACAATTTTACAGAAAGTCACCGAAAGTAGAGAGGCCACATGCAGCATACGGACGTTTTAGGTTGTCAACTTCGTCTCAGTTCTTTCATATCTTTCTTCTTGCAATCGTACTCTCATCAGGTTTTTTTTTCTCGGGTGGTTCCGACCTCGAAATAAGATAACGTTTTGGTTAAACATAAATGCTCATTTTTCGGTCTACGGGAAAAGCTATGCAACCGGGTCATGAACGTATACCAAGTGTAGTATTTTAACAATAATGTTGCACTGTGTTTAAGAAAAGCTTTGGTAGAAATGACGATGAGGAAACAGATATTGCTCTGGTCAGCAGCTTTAAATAGCTAATTTAGACCAGCCCCATTGAAACATAATTAAACAGAAATTATAACGAGCGCCTTCAAAACACAATATTCTGATAGAATTTGCTATCCCTAAATGAATTAGATGCAATGTGAGCAACATTAGAAACAAATTTAGACCATTTTTCACGAAAGTAAATGGCCTAGAAAATCACGTTTTGCTGGAAGCAACGTCTCTTACGACTGAGAAAAATCTCTCAGGATTCCAGTAAGTGTTTGTACAGCAATTAGGGAAAATAAAAATCGCGTGCAGTCACCGGCGTTTAGCTAGTAACAGAACGAGTTCCACCCAAAAGTGCAAAATCGCGGAATCGCGTTTTTATGCGCCGAAATAAAATGTGCACGCAGCACAAAAGAAATTAGAACCGAAATTCCATCACTACCATAGCAAAAAGAGTACTAGCCTTCCAGCAAGTTGCCAAATAACATCAGGGCAGCCCGACTCTTGAGCAACTTCTCCCGAAAGGCAACCAGGTATTGCCGCAAAGGGTTGTACATAAGAAAAGAACAGTTGCGCAACACTTTGTGCCGCCACAAGTAATAGGAACCGGCTTTTCGATTAGCAGCCTTCCTCTGTTATCATCTACATTACTTTTTTTCAAGTAAACAGAAAACCATACCTACTAGTCCGCTACTGTTTCTGCCACCTGGTTGTCCGACTTTGTCGTGTGATTTTTTTTTTCTTTTTAGTTTCTGGTATGTCGAAGGATGGGTGTTTGGAGCTCAGTTAATTAGAGCGCCGTCCAGATGACTATGCACGTGTGACTTGCAAGGCTGTTGCTGGGGAAGTTCGAGATGTGCTGGAGCGGGAAGGGAAGATTTTTTACAATGTGCGCCTTTGTTGCCATGGCTTTTTGAAGAGATTTGGGCTGAGAGCTTTCGGTTATTCTGAATAGAGGAAAGCTTATTGGGGATTGAAGGAGTTGGTTCCAGTTATAATGCAACGAGAATTGGGCTGTAACTCTAGAAATATCATTGCGGTGTTTTTGAGATGCGTCATTTTTAACCTCAGAAACATTTCGTCCTTTTTCGTGAGGGGGTCACTTTAAATTTATGTAAATATTTCTACTAAAGCCGCAATTTGTTCTGAGAGAATGGTGCCGTCATGACAAAGAGAAAATGGTACACACTAGACAAGAAGAAACACTGACTAACCACTACCAGTTTTTATTAGGAGAAACGAAATGTGGGTTAAGAAGGTAGTGAAAGTGGAAACCAATGAGCGAAATAACAAAGTGAAAACCTGCAGTGCCATCGGCACCGCCACGTAGAGCATCAGCAAATTTGCGAGGAGGATGCTTAAACGTAAGCATTAGGGAATCAGCGTGAATTGCACAGTAATGTCTCAATGCTATAGTGCTTTATAAATTAGGGTGTGCTGTTCATGGTCTAACGTGCTCGCATAATTTGAGCAAGATTGATTTGGTCTACAGCTAGAAAAAATGTATATTTCTTGCGCTTATGTAGAGAAAATGAATGGTACTTCTAAGCGAAGGGAGGTGTTTTTCCGCGGGGAAAAATAAACGGAATACCCACCAGGAGACGTAGGTGCCGAGAAGACTAAAAAACCACAAAAGATTACCAAATGAGAACAAACGCACTGTGGAGGAATAGTGTGTAATCAACGAAGCCCTCTAAGGAGACGGTGCATGGAAGAAGCCGTACTCGCGGTCTGCCAAATAAAACCAACAAATGCCTGTCGGTACATACTTGTGTGCCGCTACAGCAGGCGGCTGAGTCGTTTGTTTACAGTGGACGGGAACCATGACCTCAATATCGGTAAGACCAAACGGAAGCGATACGCGTATGGTACGTGTCGTTAACGCCATTTTTCATCACGCGTCTTTCAACGGGACATTGACCCGGCCACTTCATAGTTTGTCTTTTGCTGAATAGGTCGTGGCAGACTAGGATATAACAAAACAGATGCTGTGAATCAGACCACAAGGGCAAAAGGAGGAGAAATGTCTTCTAAGTCGGTATGCTGAGGGCAGGGCAGAGAGAACCAGGGTTGCCTCATTCTAACTAATGTATTAAATTGGGCTAGTTGGTTTTACACCATATGACAAAAAAAACAGCGCAAGACCAGAAGCAAACAAGAATACACAGACACGAGCGCTAACAACTGAGTATTTTTATTGACCAGGCGATACAAAGGGGAAAAAATGAATAACGTCAGAGAAAGAAAACATGTCAGAAACAGGAAGGAAATAGTGATTGTTGTAAAGATGGACGCGATGGATGGAAAGGACGGACGACGAAGCCCCAGGACGGACGGAGGCAAGGAGCAGAGGCAGGTGCTGGGGGTGTACTCCTCATAAAAAAATTATTGGCGTATCTGCTCACCTCGTTGCAAATGTCGCCGAAGGACGATAGTCATCAGGCGACTATCCTCACTTCTCGTTTTCCGCTTACCTCTCATGCTGTTTCTCTCCCGTCTCGCTCCTCCTAATATAAACACGCTAGACGTTCGCCTAAAGCCTTATTGAAATTCTTACCGTGTTCACCTGATCCACGCTGCGACGCTTAGGCCGGGGCCGACATACCTCCCCGCACCGTAACTCCCCGCTACTCCCTGCTAAGGCTCCTAAAATACCCCACTTTATGGTGCCTTGATTCACAAGCGTTCGTCGTACAGGATGGATACATGCTTGCGTTGGCGCTGCCATTTTGGGTCAGTCGCTTGCCGCTGAAGCAAGTCGCTGTAGAAAAACCTCGCTATAATTTTCGTTGCACTGCTGTTTACTCGCGAGGTTTGAATCACGGTATCTATTTCGCGTCGCAGGGTCTTGCGGGAACTAAAACAATATGCGTTGAGCCCTTTGACCTGATTGCGGCAGCACAGGACCGTTCGAAAGGTGTCTACACCCTATACTGCGGCGCTGGCATTGAGGCTTTTACGGGCGTCACCTCTTAGAACCATTCGTTAATGTTTGCGTCACGGGAATACGCTTTTGTAGTTTTTCTGGGCGTAGTTTTCATTAAATAAGCATCCATGTAATTTTTCCCAAAAGAACCATTTTCTACTTTTGATAAGTGTAAACATTGCCGCCGTACTTAGATGTTTAGATAAGGCAGTGGGTATGTAAACGTATCGTTCAAACTCTTCATTAACTTTGCCGGGCGGGCAATGGACAGACAGACACAGACAGACAGACAGACAGACAGACAGACAGACAGACAGACAGACAGACAGACAGACAGACAGATAGACAGACAGATAGATAGATAGATAGATAGAGAGATAGATAGATAGATAGATAGATAGAGATAGATAGATAGATAGATAGATAGATAGATAGATAGGATAGTAGATAGATAGATAGATAGATAGATAGGATAGATAGATCGATAGATAGATAGATAGAAACTATGTTTTAGACAAGGTGTTTAAAATGAAAGAAGCTCACGAACAGGTGATGAAAGAGTGGACACAAGTTTCACGACGACGGTTTAAATCTACGATTGCAGTGATTTCCGTCCTCTTCGCTGCAGCAACAAGCTTTACTTCATATTGGTTGCTATAGGTGGTATTCATTGAAAAATTTAGCTGTCGATTTCTTCGCTTGGTAACACTGGAAACGGCTACACACATAGTCGATGCACCATGGACATGGCGTGGCTTGTGGCTCTGCGCCCGTATGCCGAAGAAAAAAACACCGGCGGTCCGTCGTCTGCTTCCCCGATTCTCAACCCTGGTGTCAACAGACATGTTATTCATCGCACTCACATTGGACTCGAGCGATTACTTCGCGCTTGGTGAGGCAGAGTTTGGAATGTCCAACACACATCTGGGCTTATCGCTAACAGCCATTTACGACTGACTCTAAAGAGATTGGAAATGCACATGAACCCTCCAGAGGCTGACCAAAGGTGCATGCTTAGTGGATAGATACTGGGATTTTACTTGAAGCTTGCAGGCCTTTGAGAAAGATTACGTGCTTGAACACGTCTATGAACCGACTTTATTTTTCCAATATTTCTTTTGTACTGGGCTCAATATCAGTGGACCTCCCTGCGTATATGCTGCTTTCTTATTTTAATGCCTTGCATTATTTGTTTTGCCGACTACCCCCACAGCCAGGACCATGTAACGCCCTTCATTTCCACAAAAATGCATAAATCTTGGAAGTTCCACCTGTAATCGCTATAATAATGTAAATAGAGATAACTAGTTGCACAAAATTTTGAAAAACTAAAAAATAACAAAAATCTCAAAAATACGGAAAAATGGCGAAAAGTGCAACACCCTGCCTTTCTCACAGTATAAAAGATTTCGCGAAAGTTATAAATGTAATCGTTGTATAACGTAAATAGAAATGATTAGTCGAAAGAAATCTTGAAAAACTAAATAAAATAGGAAAAATATTTCAAAACTGCGGGAAATGTCAAAGCGTAAACCGCATGGAATTTCCGCAATAAAGCAGATTTCGCGAAAGTACCACTTGTAGTCGCTATATTAGCGTAAATGGACAGAATTGGTAAAACAAAATTTTGAAAACTAAATGATATGAAAAATATAAAATATTTACTCGAATGGCGATTCGTGTAACGCTCTGCATTTCCACAGTAATTGCAGATATAGAGAAAGTTCGAAATGTAAACGTTGTAATAACGTAAATAAACATCATTGGAAGAACAAAATTTGAAAAACTAAAAAATCAGAAAAATATTTTTAAAATACGGAGAATTTCAAAACGTATACCGTATGCCATTTCCACAATAATGCAGATTTCGCGAACGTTCCACCTGTCGTCGTTATGATAGAGAAATGGACATCATTAGTCGAACGTAATTTTGAAAAACTATGGGAATAACAAAAATCTAAAATAATTAGAAAAATGGCGAACCGTGCAACACCCTGCATTTCCACAATAATGAAGATTTCAGAACAGTTTTCACCTTAATTGCTATACTAGCGTAATTGGAGATAATTGGGCGGGAAGGGATTTAAAAAAAAAACAAAAAAAAATGGATGGCGACAACCTCACAGTCCAAGGTCGGGGGCACAAGCACGCTACGCCATCATTAGATATTCTCTGGATTTCTCCAGAATTTTTTATGCAAGCAGGCTAAGGGTATCAAGTCAAAGACACGTCAACGCGTTGAATCTAATATTGGCGTGTTTTGCCCTCTTTTTGGCTTGTTTACTAGAAAAGAAAGAAGTTTTCGTTATTTGCGAATTGACTGTGTGCCTCTTTCTTACACCGCTTTACGTGTTTTTAATTGTTGAAAACCGTACAAGAGCTTTTCAAGGGGGTATTTCTTGAAATACTTTTTATCTCTAAAATTTCTTCACGAGTTCATATTTCATCTGACTGCTCGTTGCAAGCATGGAGTGCAAAGGTGATTGAGTAATGAACTCTTCGAGTATGCTTCTTCGCGATTACTTGCGTGGTACGTGTGGGTTGACGTTAGGCCCTAAGAATTTGAAGTTCACTACCGCTCCATCCCAATAATATCCCGATCCAATTAAAACAGTGATGCCCAATGTGAGCATCATACAGGCACACGATGCTTCTTCTGTCGCCAGATGAACCACATATCACTGTTTTGTCGGGGAACGAATTACCTGTTGGTAATTGATTGTAGTTCGACCGCTTGAATAAAAACAGGAAAGATAGTCGTCAGGCTGTGCGCGCGTATCCGCACTCTGTTGAATGTCTCGCGTGTCTCTTTCTCGAAAAATCCTACTGTGTTAATTTATTGTCCCACCTGCTCACAACGTAGCATTCCGGAAATGTGAGACGAAAGGAAGCTGCGTTGGCTTCCTCTGTCAAATTGATTCATTAAGTGCAGCACTCTCATCGTTCTGGACGCAATGGCGGTCAACGTTTGAAAGAGTGCAGTGGACCTCCCGTGTATTCTCGGGATTGTAGTTACGGTGAGGCCTTCTGGAACCTCCTCCTGCTGGTCTTCGTCACACACCGAAAAGACGCGTCGTCGAGAGCAGTTTTCAGAGACGATTTTCCTCTTGGATTACCTAGCAAAATGCCCTTGAGGGAAGCAATGGAAGCGGCTTTCCTTGGAAGCTACGAAAGCGGGCCTTCCTCAATATTTGGTATAGCTGTTTAACGCGCCGGAGCAACTCAGGTGATGAGGCTCGCGTAGTGGGAGGCTCCGAATTAATTTGACCACCTGGAAATATGAACGTGCGCCGAAACCCGTGTGCACAGGGGCGTTTTTGCTTATCGCCTCCATCAAAAAAGCGGCCGCCGCAACTGGAATGGAACCCGCCACCTGCCTCAAAGTTTATTTATTGAACAGGATCAGTAGGTCGCGTCATGCGTGATGAACAAAATATGCACTTCCTTGTGGCACATTTGGGGTTGTGCCGGACCGGGGACGACAAAGGGGGAGGGTCCTGAGCTTATTTAAATGCGTATTATTCAGAAGTGTATGTTGTCTAATTCACTGCTTTCCACTATTACAGTTCTCGTTCCCCAAAAGTAGTGAGCTGCCCGAAGCAACCTTCTCGTAGACATCAATGACTGCGAAGAAGCATATAAAAGGGGATATACGCGCTCATTCCCAATAATGCGAAATTCCGTGGAAACTGCTGTATCTCCGACAAGGCACGACACGAAGGCATCGCTCAGCAGAGACGTTGTTTACAACACTGCTACGGTAGTCCTACTCATATTGATTTAGGCTAAATACCCACTCTTTCGGCGTGCCATGCGCCGGAAGCAACTGCGTTCCAGAGCAAGGCCGAAGAAGCTGTCAATCTAATTTTCTACACAGGAAACATACCACTTCCGACCTCACAGCCGGGTGGCCGGGCTTGCTTGACGATCATCTTCAAATCTAATGCGGTTTCATATAAGCAATATACCCGCACATACTTCCACGAATGCAGTGTACCCTAGCAGTCGTGGTGTCCACAGGCAAACACTTACCTTACGTCCCAACATCACCTAGCAATGGTGGTTGATGAAACAGAGAAACGCTTATTTATTCGCTGATATTTCACATCACGCGTTTACCTTCATGAGTGCAGTGTGTGATTTAAAACGCGACGTAAACAACAACGCTGCAACTCGCAACCATCACCTACAACCCTTTGTAAAGGCTTATCATACCGCACTACTGGAGGCATTGACCGGCTATGTTAATGCCTCCAACTGCTAATCTTGTGTAATAACGATGAAGTACATGCATGCCACACGAATGCGCCGTTGAAGTAGCCTAAGAGCATTTGAGATTAAAAACATGTCCAAGCAAGAAGTGAGAGTGCTGTGACATTCTGGTACGACAAATACCCACATGAATTTTGCGCAAACTTATAAAAACTCCACCAATATCGGAGTCACTTAAAATAGCAGAAGCTGGTTTCGCCTTTTTAGATGAAAAATTATAAAGCAAAAACCTTCGAAATCTTTTTGTCGTCGAAGTAGAACACTACCTGGAGATGGGAAAGCAATGCACAGTTGTAACAGTCGTTAAGAATAACGGTAAATGTTTTCTTGCGGTGTGAGAAGACAGAGATAGGAGAGAACATCAGCCGCTCAAAAAAATGTTCACACGGGAAATTCCTCAGGAAAAGCAGAAATACCTTGTCATGTCGCATTGGCCGCATAATGCTGTCCTATGTGGAGGCGCTTGGCGGGCAAGGTTGGTCAGGTGCACCCTTAAGTCATTATATGTCCCACACGTGGTGACGCAGCCTGGACGGGCTAGAAAACTAAGGCGCCATTTTTGTGAATTGTATTTACATACATCCATACGTGCCCGTTCAGACGTGCATCCCACACGGATTCCCCAATGTAAAAACAGTTTTAAATGTGGAGCATTTCTTAGGCTCGCCTGGTCCTGCGTCGTTGATGGCGGCGCCGTCCACACGCTCCCTGCGCATGCGCAACTCTCCTCCTTACAGCCACAGCTCCGCGATACTACACTATAAAAAAGAAATAGTTAACGGCGCCCGGTTTCGATCCCACGACTCTCTGGCCGCAACGGGAGGTACGCGGTGCTCTTCCCACTACGCTACAAATCCGGGACAGGAGCAAGTGCTACGAACGCGCCTTATGTCCTTGACTCATTCAAACTACGTCAAGAAGCTACTGATACAACGAAGGCACGCGAAGCTGAACGTCAACGGAAACGACGAACTGAAAACTTTAGAGGGGGATGCTGAATTTCCCGTGGGAAAGCTGTGGCGGGAAGCGCCACGCGCCTTGCAGCTCAACCAGCCCCGTCCGCAGCGCCTCTGATGCTGATTGTGGCAGGATGCCCCTAGGGATTCGCCAACCAAAGAATGAATCACGAGATAGGTTCGCGTTCAACCACTGTCGTCATCTTCCCGTAGGGGAACCACCGAAGAAGAAGAACGAGAAGACAAGCTGCGAGAGAGACAAAGCTGCGAAGGAGGAGGGCGCTGTACATTGCTCTCTCTCAGCCGGTGCACCAATGTCAACAACCTTTACCTCACCAAAGCTGACGGAGACTACCGATTCTACCACAGAGACAACATCGACAAGAACATG
Source organism: Haemaphysalis longicornis (assembly GCA_013339765.2). NCBI lineage: Eukaryota > Metazoa > Arthropoda > Arachnida > Ixodida > Ixodidae > Haemaphysalis > Haemaphysalis longicornis. The sequence continues at coordinate 14,987 of JABSTR010001680.1, forward strand.
ATGGACGAGTTTCGGCGCCTCGAGAACCACCGCCTACTCACCGTAGCACAACAGCACTTGCGTGCCTTTGCCACCGGTGTGGACCCGGACGCGGAATTCTCTCTGGCGCTTGTAAAAACCACATCACTCAACATAACGGCAACAGAATGGAACCACACGGAACCGCCACGATGCTTCGCATCCTCATCAGGGTTCCCCACGGGAAGATGGTGTAAGTTTTTTCAATACGTCCAAGGATTCTTTCTCAATAAGGCCAAGTAATCGGGGAGCTTGGGATTACCATTTTATACTCGAGATAGTAAAAAGAAGGCTTCAGGACGAGTAACGCGACCAATATTGAACAGCACTTCAGTTTTGTTTTGCTCTTAAGTTCCTTTGAGATATTTCAAAAAAAGGAACATGTAAGCATGGCAGGTGAGGGCACTTTAAAGGACGATTATTAGCTTCGTAGTATTGTTTATGGCGATTCTATTGCTGGCATTTTCTAGGTATCACTCAAGTGCTCGGGAAGAGCAGGATATTGACAAAATGAAAGCCTTACATGCAAATGAGCTTGTTCAAAAAATACACAACGACAAAATACATTGCAAACAGGTTCTCTTCTTAGCAATTAAAGTCAGCACGCGGGTCGCTGTGTTCTTGCTGCGTTTTATATGTATTTTGTGTCAAAATACCGCATGTTCTTACGTCCTTTTTCACCTCGTTTTCTAGCCTGTCAATTGCCGTCTAAAACAGCTTCTTGCAGAGCAAGAGAAGCAAAAACTAAGATTTTTTTCACTGTCAATGGTCGAACGTCGAGCCTCCGACACTCGCTTCTTCGCAACGCTAATCCAATATCCGTTTTTTTATTGTTGTCTGCTTTCAACGTAGAAAAGACGTCAGTCGTTGATTTCATGTGACACCCGGTAGGACCTGTCCGGAAATTAAATATCTGTTCCTGGCGAGTTTCTGCTGTTTTTCTCTGTGCTTAGCGGCTGCTGTGTTGCCCTGTCTGGGTGGTTGATATCAAAATTTCTTTTTATCCCTAAGGGGCACATGGAGCTTACGCTTTTGATATTACTGAAAGTTTGAAGGTAAGCACATCTGAGACTTCGCTAGTCCTTTAGTATCGTATTCGGTAACTCCAGAGAACTGCGCTGTCAAGACGTCTCTACGGAGGGTTTTGCCTGCATCTGTATTTTCGTCGCATTATGCTTTTTTCCGGAAGGGGAGGGACAACTTTCCTTCTTTTTTCTTTTTAGAGACAAGAATATATACTTTTTTAATGTCAACTTCGTACAACCACGCAAAACAAAATAAACAAAACAAGCGGCACATTATACAAAACATCCGCAAATCACGGCAGTATTATGTTCATGCTAGGCAAACTACCAACTAGTATGCCGTGTTGCAAGTGGACCTACGTTGATAATCAAATAAACAACCGAAGCTTCTTCAAATGTATTTTTGTCAAATACACCTAGACGTAAAGAGCCCGTGCCCTCGGGTATCGAAGGCATTACCAGCGTTCCTTTTAAAATGTTTATGAGGACCAATCGACCCCACCACCTAATTGTTTTAAGTAGTACGAAAAACCGTTAACTCTGGGTGGAATATTACTCAGCGCGGCTACCTGATGGTTTGTATCACAGGGTGGAAATGAAAAAGAAATAAAAGATGCAATGTGAAAAGTACTACAAAGCATGTGTATTAAGGTTGAGACAAGCAGATGTCGGCGCTGGGAAATTGCAAAAGTTTTTATAGAAGCCAGGAAACCCGGAAACAAACAAAGGAGTCGTTTCTTGCTATGGTGATCACTGACGACCGCATTAGACGCCAAGCATTTCATGAATGATTGCCATGCACTTGAAGTGTAGATCTTAGGTTGCGCTACTACAGGATAAAGCGTGCATGAAAATTAGAAGCATGACTTACTTTGCACTTCAGCACAGTACAAAGCTCTCAACCTCTAGTCATTGCAGTAAATATGTATGTATGTATGTATGTATGTATGTATGTATGTATGTATGTATGTATGTATGTATGTATGTATGTATGTATGTATGTATGTATGTATGTATGTATGTATGTATGTATGTATGTATGTATGTATGTATGTATGTATGTATGTATGTATGTATGTGTGTCTTGTCGTATTGGGAGTGACTGACGCATATTAAAAAGCAAATGGAAGCTGGCTGTTTACCAACAATACAAATATTTTAATCACCAGATTCCTGCTTCAGGAAATATAAACTCGAATGAACAGAAACTCCAGCTACACCTTCTGTTTCAATTCCTTGTTTAGGGAAAGAAAAACGACAACGAAGCGAGTAAATAACCCAATCAAAGAAGCCATATTTCGAGAAATAACAGAGTACAAAGCGAAGGCAAACAAAAGGCGTAGTTTCTTTTGTGGACTGAAAAAAATTGATAAATGACCTTTCACAGTTTGTATCTTTTTTTCTTTTAAATAACTGAGAAGGAAAGCAAACATTTAGCTTACCGCTTTCGACGGTCCGCTCTGTTACCGGCAGCCTGCCCAGGGCAGCCGGAGACAATGCTTTTCGCGGTCAAGTGCGCCTGACATGCGAAATGGCGCTCCCGCTTGCTCTCGGAGCGCAGCGGACTGTGAAAAATCGTCTGCTAAAACTCGCTAATAAGACCATTCACTTTTTGGGAACATGTGTACACACAGATCAGTACAAAAGAAAGAGCCAAGGGATTGCGTTTTATAAATAACTTTTGTGCAAACATTGCATTCATTCCAAATAATGATAGCACGGTTCATTTTGAGGTCATTTATACACCCGTTTTTGTTTGGGCTTTCCACAAATACTTTCCTTAAACATAAACGCCAACATGAATCAAGCGTATAATTCGGTAGTGCTTTTTGTTTTAATTGTCAAGATATCGGCACGAACTCAAACGATGCAATGTCTGCTATAATAGAACAAAAGCAGTCTAGCACAAACTGTGTCAGCATACAATGGCTTAATGCGGGAACTGCTTTTAATTTTTCTAAACAGCACGACCGTTATTCCCGCTTCAAAACAAATTTTGCTCTCTCTCTCTCTCTCTCTCTCTCTCTCTCTCTCTCTGTCTAAAAGAATATAGCCGCAGTGAAGTAGTGTTTTGGGCGTTGGGCTGTTCTTCCCCATATCCCGGCATGACGTCCTGCCCGTGCCGTAGGTCCCGTGCCCATTCTAAACGTCATTGCACCATTATCGTGAGCGTCCTTTGATAGGTTTATTCCGCACTAATCGGTTTTGTATTTAGTTGGTGAATAACTTGCGCACACTTTAACCATGTTTGGAGTTCCCACGAATAAGATGTAGCACTTGTAAAGACATGAATATAACTGCTAAAATTAGTAGCAGAGCATATGTTCTACCACATATAACGTACACATGAACTTAGTTTCTCCATCCAGTAAACGAGCAAACCATAAAGTAAAACTAGTCGTAGCAAGCATGAAAAATCAAAATTCCGAAAAACCATTGTTAGAATTTTATGTGACCTAACATATTTGAACCAGCATCCAGACACCGCTAAACATTGCGATAAGATATGAAATACAGCCCACGGAGAAAGAAATCACTAGAAGTAATCCGTGCGGAAGTGAACATCGAGTCATGTTTCAATAGGAGTGTACTGAGCGATGCAATGCACAGTGACTAGTGTCTATAACTGAAGAATACGAGCTGAAAGCGTCAGTTTCTACTTCTTGTGCCCACTGAGAAGACGCAATATAAGTTCTCACAATGCAACTAGAAAGGAAGCTTAGCTGGGCAAAATTTGAATTGGAAACAGAAAGCAGCGCTTTGCTATTTTGTAGTGAGAAGCTAGCTCTTGTAACAAAGTGCTCAAGAAAAGAGAAAAAGATATGATGTTATAAAAGAACAGTGTTTAAATTGAACATGAATTTTGAATAGGAAATGTAGTCCAGATTTATTGAATAAGAATGGTCATGTTAGACTGACCAACAGGTAGAAGAGGCAGCAGGGCGTTCGACTGTTAACGATTATGGTTTAAATCACGAATTTGGCTAGCGATGTCACAATGTTAAAGAGTTCGCTATTGGTAAACTGTCTTCGGGTTCACAAGGCCTAACGAATGGGTTAAGTTTTCTACATTGCACCAACTAAGACTTCACCCGTACTTACGAAACAAGCACTAGTCAAACAATTAGGAAGTGTGGATACAAAATAGGAAGAAAGAAACAAGTGTCCGTGATAAAATAAAATGCCGCCCCAATGAACTCGGTTAAGTTATACTAGACGTCTGAAATCTTAAGGCATAAAAGTGCTCTATTTACACATATTCTAGTCGACCCATTTTTTTAAGACCACGAAATAAAAAATTCGTACCTGACCTAGCCGCTAATAAGTATATGGTGACTTGCGTTTTCTCAACTCCACAAATTTTTATTTTTCACAGGAAACACATTGGGCACAAAACCAAACCCGAAGATGCAACTACTGTCTCCCAAACGACGTGTATATTTAAAATTCTGCATTTATAGATACACAAACAACACTATAACACGAGCAACTACTAGTGATCTCGTAATTTAGGCTGAGAAATGACTTTTCTTGGCCGGTCCGTGCTATTTTATGTTACCTTCCGCACCCCCCTCCCCTCCAACCGTATTGCTTTTTTTCCGCAGTGCCACCGCAATAGTCTCAGCGATACAATGTTCTTGAGAGGTTGTATGAATGCCCCTCATGAGGAAGCCATGGGTCTTAACAGCATTTACCCCGAGGTTATGTTGACTGTTTAAAGTGTTTCGTAATTGATGTGCATAAGCTTATTAGCTAAGGTATTTGATATACATTCTGTGGGTAACATTGTTACCTATAACTTGAACCATGTCTTTCAGAATACCTGGTTCAGTTTTGTATTGGAACATTCCCCATAGTCATAACCATAACCAACAAACATTCAAGAGACGTGAGTTTAACTCTCTTTATATCCGATAAATGTATTTGTCATTTCAGGTTAAAGTGTCTGCCGTGTTCATCTCATCCCGTGAGGGTTAAAGTTGACGAGCAGACGCCTGTGTGGCTGCTGGCAGTAGCACTTATGGATTTAACGGGAATTAAATAGTGACGTTTGCTAGAGCTGTATAAGATTCATATGATTTTTGTCAGCGTGCGCCCACAGAAAGAACTGCAGCACAAACCAGTGACTGCGGAGCGGCCTGATATTTCTACACGCATCTGGCTGTAGGGAGCCGTTATTCGAAGGCAGGCAAAGGGCACTCCAGAGGTGGAAGCTTGCGGGACACATAGAGAATGGAAACATGAAGGATGCATGGAGGACGCTGAAAGTCTTTGGCCACTTGTCAATACGGAAACACACATAGGACGAATGTGGTCTATTGCATTCGGGAGATACAGAGGAACACAAGACAGGCAGGACGCTTGGAGGGTGGAAACACAGAGCACAATTGGTGGACGCAGAAAGTCGGCATTAAAATTCCAATACAGGGGAAACACACAGGACCTACACAGTCTAGTGCCTTCCGCACGTAGGCTGTCCTTTGACAAGACATAAAAGTTGTTATAAGGGCAATAGTTTGTTCGGCGACTTCATTTTACAGGTTTGGTCATAATCAGAAGGGTATCGGGTGACCATCTTGTCCATGTTTCTGACTGCGTAGCGGAAACTAATGATTACCATTTATAATAATTAGCATACTTTATGGCATTTTTCCAGCACCGTCATTGTTCATCCCTGGCGGGTGACATTTTATCTCTCAACGCTGCGTTATAATCAGAACTTTGCTGTACACAAAACCATTTGCATAGCCTAATATAGAGGTCTGCGTGCCGGCGGCCCTATCCGTTGGCATAAGCCTTTACGAGCATTCGAGACAAAAATAGTAAATGCCCCTACTAGCCTCTTTTATTTTTCTTACTGGAGCGGACACACGAAGCGCTCTTTCCGCTGATAGATGACAACATTGCAACACATATACCGTGCTGCGCTGGCACATGAATAATCGCAACTAATTTGTTGTACTAGTATTGCCATTCTTTATCCCTGGCACTCAGCTTGGCGACGCGCTGTTACTAGGATACCCAGCGGCCATCAAGATAATTTTCACTGGAACTACGCACGAGTGCTATACTGCTGGGCACACAAGGAAATGATTTACGAGGTAGTTTCATGTACTTGGCAACATTTCTGCCCAAGGTGACGCGTGTTCGTTTTGAAAGTTGGAAACTGAAGCTCCGGTGCTGTATAAACATCTAAAAAACTTGGGGAAAAGAGACGTGCAGAGAGGATATTTCTGTTAAACAGCGGGTGAGCAACCACTGATTACCATTGCACAATCACGTGGGTCATTTTTTTCATGTGATTTTATATAAGACCTCACCGGCGGAAAACTTCGCCTTATGCCCAATAATATGTTGTTTCTTCGGTAGTCTCCTTTCCAATGCAGCTTTTTGTGATCTTTTGATCGTCTGTTTCCCTACGAAATGGCAGTAATTTTCCCAAGTCTCATACTAGCAGCATTGCACGTGAAATCGTGTCTTTGCGCGCTAACTAAGCTGAAACGTGACCTACTTGTAAATGGTCGCTCTTATTGTGGTTTCATACGGCCAAGCTGGGATCAAGCTTGGCTCGGTGATATTTAGGTACCACACGGACAACGCTTCGTGGAGCAATTATTGCCATAGGGCCAGTACGTTCGTGACATCAACCTGGATAACAGCATTTCCGTAATGGGTTTTCACCCACTGTTTCACTTATTTTTAACTGCACAGGTTTTGTTGTGTGTTATCAAACTTGGTAATGACATATTTAGTAAATGCCTCGGGTGAGGGAAGTTTAACGTACAAACAGCGTGAGCGTTCTTGCGCTATGTTCTGACCGAAATTGCGTATGTCTATGGGGAACTTGCTCCGTACCTAGAGTAAACTGATATGTTCGATAGTTTTTTTTTTTTATTTTCAGCATAGGTATCTCGGAAACAGCGAAGATAACCCAAAGAAAGCGGCAGTACATCAGACGCGACGTGAATTGAAGCAGGCAAACTCTTCCACATGTGTTTCTGTACATCTCTTCTCGTCCAATGTGATGCGCTATCGTTTTTTAGAAGTATGTCATAAAAAATGCCACTGGACGACCGTATCATTACGACGAGTTTCATTTATTGTGGTAATTAGTTCACAGTGATGTTGAAAATGTTAGTAAATTCCCGTATTCAGTCCATACATGGCCGTCAACAGAGGAAGCATGGCTAAATAAAACGGCTTTGAGTTGTTTCATCAAAACTAACTCGACAGAAATTATATAAAGGAACATTTTTATTAAAAATGAAAGAAATAAATTATGTCAGAAACAAATTATTTGTAAGAAAATTATGTGAATGTCTGTATATAAACCAATCTAGTATACCTAACCTAATGCATTTATTCATCACTAAGTTCATCACAGTAGTGGGGCTCAAATAATATTTTTCTCGTTGCTATCCCTGCGCCAATTCCTTTCGTGTGACTTCCCAGTGATATCTGCTTGCCGCCTTTTCCCATTTTCCTTTCCAGAGGCGCTTGAGGATCTTGCCCTATGCCCAAGGGGCTGCATTGCAATTGTGTCTCGTGTACCTGTAACACAATATCTAGCTAACTCACAACTAATTTCTGATGTTTAGAGGGCCTTCTACAGCGTAGTTAGGAAGCGTAAGAGCTTATTAGAGACTCCTCGATGCAGACAAAGCAGTGACTTCTGTACATATAGCTGATGCAGTTTGAAAATGCTTAACACTTTTCGTTTAGGTGGAGAGGGCGTTTCGATTCACTAAAATGCGCCCGCTTGAAACTATGCATGATGTTTGTGCAAATTACACAATAATAGCTAGAGTGCTCAAAATTGCCGGGTGAGTTTTTAGATATGTGCAAATTCAGCCGGTCAAACGGACGTTCGTTTGCCACATGACAAACACAAGCACGCTTCTGGATCACGGAAAATCGAATGACCAAGTTGTCATTTGGAATGGCTCCATTTTACACACATTTATCCGGATACCTTCCCCTCCCTCGCTTAGGCGAACAAGCAATCAAATGCAATATTTATATCCATGGCCCTAGAAACCGCCGGGACTCCGAGGCTTTATGTTGTTGTTGACAGAAAAATTACCATGATGCTGGCTATATCAAAAGAAATATATTCCCATTATGAATCGTAATTGATTTATTATGTACGGGTCTTGCTTGTAGAGGTGCCCATAGAAAGTTATGCGTCATAGACTCATGATCTTAGTTTACTACCGGTAATTAAATAACTCACTCTACTGATTCCGATACAAAGTATCGCCCCTACAAAAGGCAAACTTTACACGGTTGAGAAAGTGTCTGCAGAGGTTATTTTAACAGCGTAACTCTTCAAGTTTTCTTTTATCCGTGCGGATCTTTGGCAGGAAATTAGGTCCGTTAAGTGGAGGAAGAAACTTCTAGATCAAGACGTGTGAGTGAAAGTGGCGAGGAGGCAAGGAGACCGCGAGCAGGAATCGGGAGTGCGGGCCTATTTTGGAATATTTGGGCATATTTGGCATATAGCATATTTTGGGAACAGCACACATTGCAAAATAAATCTTTGAGGTTCAGGACAATAAACCGCCGCCAAACTTTTAGCTGGCACTGACATGTTGGTGCACTTTGATTACACAAAGCTCATTTAACCAACACATATCTTCATGATCACAATCATCATTACTCACCACTTCTCGGAGACTACACTCGTTTTCAACAAAAGAACTATTTACAGACGGCGCGTGAACAGAATTGCACCGAACGTCCCTTCTGCTAAGTCATATTGAGTGCAAACCTACAAGAAAGAGCAGGTCGTATGGAATACCGTCCGTGTTCACTGAAACGTATCTAATTCTTTCGGCTGTAAGTGGCAAATCTTTTTTGATACTTCTTTGAAGAACGTCCCAGAAAATGACTGCGTCCCAGCAATCCAGGAAAACGTGCTCCACACTTTCGGGTTTTTTGCACAAGAAGCAGTCGACCCCACGGAGAAAACAGCCCCCGTCGCTCTTCCCATGTCAGTACCGGAAGGGTGTCCGTGCGTAGCTTAAACAAAAACGTCTTTGCAGCCCCACGCGCTGCCATTTTTCAACCCTCTTGAAAATGTCGCGGCCGGTGCTGCCCGCTATCTGGATCGGTTGATTGGTTCTGGAAACAGTGATTCAGTTAGGTCTCTAGAAAGGCTCAGTGGCTAAGGCGTTGCGCTGCTGAGCACGAGGTCGCGGGTTCGATTCCCGGCCACGGCGGCCGCTTTTCTGATGGAGGCGAAAAGCGAAAAACGCCCGTGTGTTCGAGATTTCGGCGCACGTTGAAGATGCCCAGGTGGTCAAAATTAATCCGGAGCCCTCCACTACGGCGCGCCTCATCGCCTGCGTTGCGTCGGCGCGTTAAACCCTACAATCAATCAGGTCTCTAGAAAGACACTTACGGGAAACACTGGACAGGTATTCTATCGAAAACTGTGCCGTGAGAAAACGGAAAGATGCGACTACTTCCCGCAGAAAACGGCTGCCATTGTGCCTTACATAGTCAATAGATGAAACAAGAAAATTTGGCAGGGCCATCGCTAGTGTCATTTACAAACAGGTCCGAGCGCAAAGGCACGTCTAGTCACTAAAAAGAAAAATCTTGATACAAGCTGTTTCACAAAAAGGTGCCGTAACGCCAGACCACCATCAACGAGCCTGCGGAACGAATTGCTGCAGCTTGTTCGCTCGAAAGCTGAACGCCAAACTAAAACTGCAAACAGGCGATGGAACTTCTGCACATTCATCCGGGAACACGATGAAACCTGCAATATATATCAAACCGTGGCCACCAGAAACAGGTTGCATACAGGTCTGCGCACGCATTCCATGCGCCCTATCGACCAGTACGCCGTATTTTCGCTATACCAATCCAACGGTACCCGCCACATACTTTGACGGCGTTGTGAACCACTAAACGTTTCCGTACACATCAGGTGTCCTTGAGCATTCACCATGCCATAGCGCGGCAGTTAAGGTTGACGTTTAACTGACTACCCGTTACATCACAAAAGCGTTGCGTCATGAGGAGCGACCTACTAACACTTTCTTTGTCTGAACAGAAAAAAGCCGCATCGTAAGCGTAAGCCAGCATTTTTACTTCACATGCCTGCAGGCGAAAACCACGTATGCTACTACTTGCAATTATCTTCGCACACAAAGGTTCTATATAAAGGGCAAAGAGTAACAGGCTCAGTGGACACCCTTGCCTCACTGAGGACTGAACGTGTATTTTATGTGTTCATTCCTTATTAACAATTATGCAGGTATTATAATTACTGTAGGCCATTTAACACCGTTTGAATTACCAACCCTAAGTTAACATGCTGCAGTACTTTTTACGACACACACAGTCGAAAGCTTTCGCCAGGTCTATTTGTGCCATGGCTAAAGTTATAAAGTTGACATCAACAGTACTCAAATAAGCTGCGGGCTACATAAATATTTGTAAGTGTAGTTCTGCCCTTAATACCATAGGTTTGGTGAGGCCCTATTGATGATTGCATGACTCCTTGCATACATTTCGCAAGAGCTTCCATTAATATCTTATAATCATTATTAGTAAGTGTAATAGGTCTGTAGCCAGTTATACTTGTTGCAACTGATCGCTGTCGTCCCCCTTCGGTATCAGCACCGTGTTGGCATTTCCGCATGACGGTGGTAGATTCCCGCGCTCGTAAGTCTCAGAAAAAAACCCCATCAAGTAGTCCCGTCACTTATGCTTTAAACTTCTTGTAAAATGCTGCACTAATCGAGTCAGGCCCCGGTGACTCGCCACAGTTCAAATCATTTACAGCGTCGATCTCGCTTAAGGTTATCTCCCTTTCCAAAAGTGCTGTCTCTTCCCTTTCCAGCTGCGGCAAACAATTCAAAAATTCTGTTTCAAACCCTTCTTTAGTTTTTCGCAGAACAAACAAATCGCGATAGTGCTCTGTGAAGGAAAGAGCTATATCGTCTTTGTTTTGCGTCACTACACCTGCCCATTCAAATTCCTTTACGTCTTGCTTACGTGAATGCCTTTTTCGTCGGCTAGGTCACGTTTTGTCAATTGTTCACCTGCCAACATTTTTTACGCACGCGCCCTTACGGTTGCACCGCGGTATTGTTCGATATAAAGGTGTTCCAGGGCGCGTTTGGTGTTTCTTCTGTCATCTATAAAAAGGTCGGCCTCTTTTGTTTCCTCCTTAATAAACTGCTGAAGGATACTTCGGAGGCCTGCTTCTTTTTGTCTTTCCTCCGTATTATCTATCTTGATCGCTCTAGAGCGATCATTGTAATGTTTTATTTGAAGTTTTCCCAGGCCTCACTTTTGCTGTTACACTTGAATCCATACTTACCATCAAAGAAATTTCTTACCCTGTCGAGAAAAGTGTTATCATCAAGCAATTTTTATTCGTCTTCCAGAGTGACCACTTGCAATTTGACTTTGGCCTTGTTTTATACCCCAATAAAATTGCGACGAAATGATGACCGCTAAACGACACTTCTTGCACTTCGTAGTTGTTACATAACGGCGTCCAATACCCAGAAACATAAATGGGATCCAACCACACGTTACATGCGGCTGGAAGTGCGTGTGAACAAACCCTTTCTCATTTCCTGCAATGATGGCCACATCTTCCAACACACTATCAGCGGTAACCCTTCCAAGTAGTTTTACGCTGCGATCAGCATTACCCATCCACCTTTGACCTGTCTCCGTAAGAGAAAACACAATTAAAATCACCGAGAAAAAGCAAAACTTTCCCCTCTCAAAATAACTTTGAATGTTTTCGAAAAAATCATAGCGGTACTTCGTTTTAGTGCGGGCGTACACACAAAACACTCTGAACTGTACATCTTCATCAACAAATTCACATAAACCAAACCGTACCGTTTCACTACTTACTATATTTCGAACGACAATACCCAGGGACTTTCTTAGCAACACCCAGCAGCTGGCCGATAGGCCGACCGAGCGGCCCACAGCAACATCAATTTCAGCAACAACGGGTGCTACCATAGTGTCGGTGGGCTTGTCGCTCTCAATTTTAGTTTCTTCAATGCCAAAGAAATCCAAATGACTTTCCTGAACCAAACTGCTAAGGTCTAACTGGCACCTTTTTACTAGAGTCTTCGGACACTCAAGGTCCCTACTCTGAAGGGCGTTCTGAGTTTAACAGTCATAAGGCGTAGTAGCACCCCGATAGCATGGTTTCAAACAGAGAAACAAAATAGCAACTGTAACAAAGAAAAACATGGTACGCTTCTGCTTCGGTCGCTGCGTACGTGTCAAATACACGGACCGGAATTCTTTACCGTACCTGCCCTTTCCCGCTGCTACCTTTGTGCATTCGTGTTCTAGTCGTTTCAATTTCTGCTCATTTCTTTCCTTGGTGAACTCCTACCCCTCATTTTGTATCTCATTGCTGGTGCTTCATTTGGGTCCATGGCCTCCACACTTGCGTCGTCTGCAGCATTCTCTGCCTGCGGTTGTTGTTGCCCCATAGGTTTCGTCTTGTCAGTGTCCTGTTCTTCTTTGTCCTGGCATGGCTCGGGGGGAGTGCCACCTCTGCCGCTACTTGCTGTTCTTGCATTTCCACGGTCGTTTGGGGTGCGGCTTTCGAAGCTGCCTCCGCTTCCTTGGGTTCCATCAAGTTCTCATTCACTTTAGGTTCCTCCTCGTTTCCACCAAACCACCCTGGCGTACGTCCGCACACACTCGTCGGTCGTGTGACCAAACGATCGGCACTTGAAGCACCAAGGCACACGGCCGTCGTGCCACATGTGACCAGTGCGCCTGCAGCGCAAGCAGAGCGGCGCACGCCCCAGCACGATGACAAACACCTGACTGCTGTAGAATTTCATCGCGTGCGGCAGTTTGTCCAGCAGAACATCCTGCCTGACCGTCATTTGGATAACCCGGGTGGTCGACTCCGCCGCCTCGAAACCGTTCGCCGCCCATGCGTCTTGCTTGACACTCTTGACGTCGACGGATTCACTCAGTGCACAGCTCAAACACTCGCCAGGACTGTCGAATGACACCCGGTGCACCTTAATACTTACTGCTTGGTTGATTGGGTCGATTACCGCACAAAAGTGTCCCTTCACCTGCAGCGATCCTTTCTTCAAAATCCGCTCACGTGCAGCCGGGGTGCGAAACTTGACGAGCCAGATGTGGTCCATCTGGAAAGGCCCTACGCCTCCCACTTCCTTCAGCAAGACCAATTCATGGAAAGGGGCAAAAAAATTGTCGATCCGGAACGGGCTCTTCGATGGGTCACAGTGTTATCATCGCACTCAAGGCACACAGCATTTCATTTGAGTTCGTAGTGCAGGGGTAGGCTTTAGAATTTGACTTCGAACTTTGGAAGTTTGAAATTTGGACTTTTGAAAGCTGGATTGTGCATTTTGAATTACCTGAATTTGCGTAAAAAACATCGCTTTGTCGCAGTTTTTCTTTAAGAATGGTAAGACCTAAGGAAAGCCAAGTTAGAGATAATGAAGTCCACCTGTTCCGCTATTTCCTAAATTCTTCGCACCTCAATTGCGAAGTTGGCCGAAATTTTTAAATCTGGGACAGAAGACACCAAGTGCAATTTTTAATTTTTAATCTTCACATACACCTCTATACAAGATGTGTTAAAGGTTTGTGTCTTCGTCAATATATACATAAACTCTCTCCACATATCTTTTTTACTCCAAAAGTGCTTTCATAAAGAAAATTCTACCTTATTTAACAGAACAAGATTTGGCAGAGGATAAGCAAAAATAAAGTTTTATTAGACGGATTTTAACCAATCTTGCAGGTTTAACTAAAGGTTATAATGCAGATTGAAAGTGGAGTTCATTTCCTGCACTTGCAGTTACGAAGGAATGGAAACGTTGAAGAGGAGTTAGTCATCCGTCTAGCTTTAGCAACCTGACGCTTTGAATGGCATACTGTATTTTCTGCGGTTTCAGACGGCTGTCACAATCACAACTTGTGTATTCTAAGGGTAACATAACTTATAAGTGAAAATAAACATTTGATAAATACAGGAACGACATTGTTGGTCTGTGTATTGATTTCGAGGAAGAGTAAATTATTTGTTGTAATAAAATAAAAAAGGCCTGACTAAGTTCAATAGCTATAAAAAAGACACCTTTTTCGGCAGAGCAGCGAGTATTTTATTCCAGTGATATTCATAATCGTTAACGTCGCAAAATGACGGTGTCGTCTGCGTTGTAAATGGAGGTAATGTTTTTCGTCAACGCCGGCAATTGCAGTAATTAATGCCTTTTTTTCAGAAGACAATGCTTGCTACATTCAGGCTGCCTGATTGATACATATAATGAAAGTGCCCCTTATTTCCTCTCGGCCTGTGTCCAAACAAAGGCCTAACAAAAAACAGTTTTCGGATTTAAATCTTACGGATTGCCTCTGAAAAAGTTTTCCGGAGTATCGTCTGAAAAGCTTCAGATAGCATGCAATAAAATTTACCATAATATTACCACATGCACAGATATGTGGGAAAAAGGACCTGTGTAGAAATCGAAGGAAAGCAAAGCATGGGATGGGATTGAGTGAATCGAGAGGACGTTCTGCCGAAAAAAGTAAAGGTCGTAATAAAAATCACCGACCGCACCAAAAAGGTCAACAGTGATGGTTCATGTTAAGTTATTTTTGTGTATGACGTGCAAGCGAAAGCGAACATAGCAGGCGAGCTCCAGGTGCGGTTACGGCCACACGTGAACAGTTTTTTGCGCTTGCATTCATTTGACCGGGCCATCCTAGTCCTCTACTGAATATACGGCTGTGACAAAAAAGTTATCGGGATAAAATAAACTAGGACGCATAGCAGGGATTCGAAATAGCCTTGGGGTATTAAGTTTAATAAAGAAGGCATGCTTGACTTCCGACACACGCGAAGTTCAGCACCTTCTTTAGGAGAGAAGGCTGGTCATCCTCCAATGCGGCGAAGACGCCAGGCTTTTAATGTTTTTGAATCGTCATTTTTACAAGCGAAATGCTAGTTTTCTGCACCGCTGAAGCAGTTACACGTACTCGGAAGCTTTAGGAGATGTACCTCTTGACACGACCGAGTATGATTAAGCGTGTTCAGATCTCTCAAAACAAGCGATACAATAACACTGTTTGCGCTTGCGGAGGTTTAAACAGGTATCCCTCAGCACAGCCGCGGTTCCTCAAAAAAGAGGAACTGTGCACGAAATGTCCCTCTAGGGGCTACTCCCATCATTGAAATGTTCTACTCACTTCCCATTCCTGAAAGCTGTCGGCTGTGATATGCTTTACATATCTATCATTGAACAGTGCAACAATCTCTCAGACCGCACCTCGTGACACGGGTCTCGTTTTACAGTACAGCATAAGCAGCGCTCATATTCATTCAATATTTCTAGCTTCCTAAATGCAGGAAATATCCAGTTTGCTTCACTCATTTCCCAGAGCTATCCCTAAATTTCTATAATTTCGGGCATGGTCTTAATGCAGTAACATTTATTATTGCTAATAAGTGTCATTTAGTCCGGCCATTCAAATAAGTTATTGGGTATGTGGAAATGGGTTAAAAGTAAATTATCCCTGTAAGCAGAGTAATCGTTTGGTGTGAAACGCAGAAAAATGCTAGGACGTTCAAGAGGAACTTACTGAAACACTTACTGAAAGAATGTTTCTGGCTGCGTTTAGAAAGTCCAAAAACAATTTTGGAACCTAACCCTGGCACATTCGCGTAGGTGCCTGACAAAGCGGGCAATAAATAAAAAGGGGGCTTGCACTAGGTAATAAACTTTGGGGCGATAAGTAGCTGACTGATTGCGCGCTTCTCCTAAATGTAAGGAACGTGTACAGTAGCCAATAAATCCCCCTTGAAGGAAAATGATTGAAATCATGTCATAGATTATCCTCATTTTCCTTGGAGTTTTATACAACCATGTGCTCCTTTATTTCAAAGGTGGCCTGTGTTACGGGTAACGTAAACCAATAAGGGTAGAAAAATGGTTGAGAGAAAATCGTGCATTTTTCTGTTCAGCTTCTAAGTTTGTTATGCTAACTCCTGTCACTTTCGTTCTTGTTTGGAAAGTATTTGACTTTTATTGAAGGGTTAGCTCTTTGTTATTGTTTGCAGAAGACTGCTTCGGAACCACAAGAGCAAGAAATCGGATTCTCATTTTCCAGAGTCTTGACCTGGTATCGGAAGACGTGCCTCCGAGAAATGTGTGACCCTTTTTGGGATGTTACGATTTTTTGGATCACTGCCACGGGGAATGACACGTTAGAGTTGGCACTTTCACTGCTTGGTAGCTTTTTCTTGACATCTATATTTATGTTTTCTTTCTCGCTTCAAGGAGCTAAGCCCTTTTGTCTTTGTCTCCATCTATGAGCATGATTTCGTTGTCGCGGCCAATGCGTTGCTCAATTCCATACAATGAAAGTATGTTTTTTTGGACCACCAATTTTTTGCTTTTTTTTAATTTTTTAATTCTTTGATTCTCTAAGTTCTTCGTCTACGCTGCCAATCTCATGATGAAGGTGTTAAGCTGTCAAATTTGCTCCTCATGGGTTCAAGCAACTTATTCCAGAAATTAAATTATTGTTTGGCAAGTTCGCCGGTTTATAAAGAAAAGCACACTTTTCTCACTATCCTCGTGAATGTACGCACTCTGCCTGAAATGTAAAAACTCCCATTTGTTCAGATTTTGGAGCCCATTCTAGATCACCAGGTGCTCAAAACGAATACAGAACCCTCCACTACGGCGCGTCTCTTAGCGCAGGTGCAGCCGAGGCACATAAATGCCAAATATCTGGATTTTGATTTGAGCGTTAGCAGTACGCTTGCGGGGAGCGCCGACGACGCCGAGGTGGAAAGTGAAAAGGGTACCATTCGGGGACAAATGTGCGTAGAGCAGAACTTTCTCGTCACCGGAACGAGTGCTTTCTGCTGCCGTCGTCAAGGGTGCTTGGAATGACTTTTTGTCCGGGGTTTTTTCGTCTACACGGGAACAACTTGGGCATTGGGAGCATTATTTTGGCCCGTGTCGTGCCTTTCCAGTCATTTTTGCGCACATATTCACTCGCCCGATTAGGCCTGCCGGGTGTGCTGGTGGGGGCGAAGGGCGCGCTCGAGGTGCCGGGCTACAGGCGCTCGCCAATTACATGCCCAAGGTGCTGGCGCGAGGTTTCAACGAGGACGTGTTTGGCCCGGTGAGACCTGAAGTCTGTGCTTCGTGGTTGATCGGTTTCTGTTTATGTTACACTGAAAGTAACATGCCTATGACGACACAGAGAAAACGACACACCTATGTTTTTCCGCTAACATAATGCTGCGGTCCTTCGAAGTAGCTAATTAGCTAATAAGCCTGCTTTCAGGCTAATTGCAAACAAGCGTGTTTTGCTTAGTTAACTGTTTGCACAGCAGTCATCTTTACAGGTAATCCTTTTCCACAGAGTGGAAACAAATGAAATTTTGTTCAAATAGAAACAAATTTCTTAAAATTTTTTTCTTTAATACTTTTTACAGCCAACGTGACGGGTGACTCAAAATATTTTGGATAGTTAACGGCCAGCTGCTAACCAATTTTCTCAATGGGCTGGCCAGGCAATCTCAAGTTGTCTTTATAAACCCACCATATCCGAGTGTATTCTTTTACGAGGTCATTCGCACCGGCCTTGTTACTGCGCCTGAATGAAATTAGACGCAACCACATCGCCGTATGTGAACACAAATATGCACCCTTGGCTGCTGCAAATTGTACTCCCTAATTAAGCTTTACTAGTGACAATTATCTGAAAAAAGTACGTTCGGTGAACCAGTGCTTGGCTTTTCATCCATGGGTTGCTCTGTTAGCACTAACATCAGTGGCCATTTGGTTTTTAGCATCGGAAATTATTCTCCTCAATATGTTGCCTTCGCAAAACCTGTTATTATAAAAAAAATATACTTCATTTAAGCGTACGGAAGAAAGGTTCAACTTGTAGGTGACTATCCCGTTTATAAAAAAATTGCTGATATTTTTAGCATTGTAAACTATGACATGCATACAATTCCGTTTTTTGAGCTCTTGTGCTACCCCAATAAACGAAGGAACAAAACCTTCGTGTCGAACCCAACTTTTAACCGCAATGCCGCAACGCAATATTTTCTGCAATACCTTTGCTACTTCTGTCGTACCATGGCTAACACGGGAATTATCAGAGCTACACGTCGTCTCAAGGTTGCCACTGATGGCTGCGGCAGCAATCTGAAAGCATGTAGGAGCCACGAGCGATAGCTTTCTCGAGTAAACCCTTGTTGCAGGGCCAATGGCACAGCTTACATCTTTTGGGTTGCGTTCGAATGCGGAGAGTTTATGCTACGGTGTTTCAGTTTCCTCTATTCTTTAGAGGATCCATCCCTTCTGGAATTGTACTGTAGGCTTTACTCCCTCTAAGACAACAGTGCTCTTAACGGAGGAAAGGGTGACCAACTATATCAATGCATGTTACCCGACTTGTGGTGTTAGGGCTTTGTTCTCTAGCTTGGGTGAGTCACTCAAGTTATTCCTTTGCGTAGTGAGGCAGTGCTTTGTTGCTAGAGCGTAAGTTTGAAGCGGCGTTCTTTTCTGACTCCGGTGTTGTTCGCGAGAGTGCTGCTCCTGACTGCTTTGCAACTGATGAAGTGACATTAGTGCCACGGCCACATGATGACGGGTGGATGGGAAGATTTCATCTTTGTTCTTGCCGCTTGTTCGCATTTTCTCACTATTGTTCTTACATTGCCTAACTTGCACAAGAATGGCGTAAACCTCTCCGCTCGCGAGAACTCTATCTCTCGCCGTGTCTTTGTGAAAATCACCGATGTTAAAGTTCAAAACTACGCGGCTATTCTAGGAATATAAAACGGTTTGTGGAAAATACTATGAGGCATAAGCTGAGTTTGTACTGAAATGTTATGCATTTGAATAAGTATCAAAAGTTCACAGCCAAAAAAAGGTATGATGTTAAGTTGGACAAATTAGGAGGCAATTTATATATCGCAATGTACCGATATCCGCTGTAAGACTTAAGAGTACACCGCATAGGAATAATTTTTGCCAATGCCTGCAGCATGCGAATAATTTCTCGAGCCGTACTCACCCACATCCTCTTTTGGCATGCCCAAATTGCTTTGAAAATGCTGTACGGTCAGTTTGTTTTCTGTTAAGTCCCCTCCCAAACGTTTTCGTGGTTCGAAGTTCGTGTGTACGCGTTTCTTACTGGAGTGCTGTGCATAACATTGGCATTAACGTTTTCTTGTTTCAAATTGCAGAAAACTGCGATAGCTTAAATTATTGAGCGGTGGGAGGAATGTAAAAAAAATGGTGAAAATCTTCAAAAACAAACAAGAATTCTTTCGAGAAACACAACGAGAAAAATTATTATGTTTCCGGTTCTAAGCTAGCTGGTGGAGTTGTACTTCACTGCTTCAGCCCCCGCGACCAACCACACCTGTAGAACAAATGCACAGCCGGGCAACGTATCGTCCCACTGCTGAAGAGCGCAAATTTTTGCGCTATAATTGCTGTAACAAATGACATCTCGAACATTCTGGTATCCTTCAAAATGTCAGCAAAAGGCCATCCCTCAATAGGCACCACATCGTGATGTCTACAAATTGCGTTTGCTTTATATTTGCTGTGTATGACCAATTAAATCTGCAACATTATGTGCTGCCAAAATTACCTATATTTGTGTACCTAGTGTAAGCTGCCCATGCAAAATATATTCGACATTTTCCAGGGACTTTGGCTGGTGTATTTTGGCCTTTTTTGATGTACCCCTGGCCATCCACTGTTAAAAAAGTGCTTGGACATAAATCTGTACATAGCAAGCGCAACGGTTGGCTCCACGTGTTACGGGAAACGTCGTTACTACCGGTTTATACACCATGATTTGCAGTGACTGTTTTTTTGTTGTGTTATAAAGTAGTTCATTTTACTTTGCGTCGCCTAACGGTGAAGGCGTTTCGTAAGGCGTTTAATTTCCTTTTTTTGCTATATAAAGCATAGACGTTTAGTGTGGCATCGAGAAACTATTTTTATGCTTGCATACAATTTGTGACGTTATTTATACTTTTACCATCCGCAAGAAAAAAAGAACTGGGACACACTTCTCTCTTCTCCAATAGTGCACCTCATCTAGCGGAGGGATAATGTGAGAATAATAATGGACGTAATGAAACGTGCTTTCAAAAACTGTAATCACAATTTTAACCATTATATTGGTAAACTAAATTTCGAATGCCCCCGAACAATTTCCGCCTCCTTATGTTCATGCTTGCTTAGCTCTATCAAGAAAACCATCAGCATCATCATCACCCTGTCTACGCCACTGCCTGGCAAAAGCGTCTCCCAAAAACATCAAATTATCCCAGTCCTGTGGTAACTGCGACCAATTTATCCCCGCAAACTTCTTGGTCTCATTAGATTTTTGCCTCCGCTTTTTGTATCTGCTTTTGTTCTCTTTTTGTCCCTTCACGTTACACCTATCATCATCCGTTCAATTTCTCGCTGAGTCGTCCTCAATTGAAGAAGAACCCCTTTAGTGTGGAAGCAAACCACTCGTGACTAAAAATGTCCCGCACAGATTCTTTTCATTACGATGTTACTCACGCCACAGAAAGTATGCTTTTCACTCACATGGATCGCGCTTTTCTCCGCTGGCATTATGGAAGTCCTGTTTTGGTAACCATGAATAGACAGTAGAAAAATGCTCAAGGAAAACCACTGAAACGTGAGTAACAGCGGGCACCTCGCAGGGCCATTTTCTCGCCATTCATACGCGATGCCCCAAATAGGTCCTGTCAGAGGGGCGAGGACTGCCAGAAAAAAATACATAAGACAAATTTTTTGCCGCAACCACGGAGTTGAGCCTCTAGTGCTCGATGCCATCGAGCGGAACCCAAACTACTTCCGCTAGCATTGCGCTCCCAAATCATCGCTTCGGCACGAGCCAGTGCAGTGAAGGCAGTGACGTAGTTTCGGAAACTCCCCTTTCCGGGACCATGTGATGGCCAACGCGTGAGGTGATCCCCGCCTAATTTTGCTTGTTCCCAAGAGGGTTCGATCACGTTCACACGTAATCGTTGTGCTTGTTTTTCTAGCCGCGAGAAAAGGACAAAAGCCTCGTGATTGAACACGGACCGTATTTGGGTCACTTGGTTGGCCTCCATCCAACTGACAGTGCGCAGCAAAATGACGCAAACTTTCCCGCCTTTCAACCATTGGAGAATCAATGCAACAGAGGATATCTGCCATCGTGGCTGCCAAGTATACGCGATCAAAGGGCTCTAGAGTTCGTCACCCACTTTCGTTACATCCGCAAATTGTTTCATTTGGTTGTGCCAGAAATTAAAGTTACGCGTCGGTGCTGGATACGAATACCAGTACAGATTTCTGCGAACGATGTGGCATCGCAGTTGTTTTAAAACACATTTAAACTGTACGCATATCTTTTCAAATTACGACGGAAAACAAAAAAGGACCAAAAATTACACATTATATAAATACATTCGGTGGTTTAAGACTCCACTTATCTTTACAGCTAGTCCAACAAGTTTATTGATGCGAAATTTCAAAGTGAAGTAAAGGCTAATTCACGCGTTCGATTCTGGAATGTGAAGCAACTGTTCATGTGTACCGGCCATTTGCTACTACACAGATTCATGCACAGGGTCCTTGCAGGCACTAGCTCACCTGCTTGGAGGTAGCGCAGGGATACAAACGCACGCCGCACGTGCTGGAAATACCGGTACTTCACCCTTTCGCACTTTTTAACATTCGAAATCACACTATGAAGAACGCATTCCAAAACCGACTTGGAGGTTGCACTCTTGGGCCGCACTGGTTGCAAAGAATACATCGTCGGCTGTTCATAAAATCTGACCCCAACCCATACGTAGAATCAGATGACATCACACTGTGCAAGCTACCACCACCGACAGATGACGATCTGCTGCAGAGGAAACAGGGTCGTGCAGCGAAGGCGTTCTATAAGAAGCGACGGCAGGTTCAAAATTCCGCCTTTTCTTGTGCGTGATTCTATCAGCCTTTGCAGATATAGTCGCGTCTTCCTACAGTCGGGGCGTTGCCAAACGCCCCTAAAAATAACAAGACACATGATCTTTAGTTCCACGTGGCCTTCACCAGAGCTCTTCGATATCAAGTAACATTGGTCTTCACTGTATGGTACGAAGTCAAGTGTACGTCTGAGGCTGCAACCAGAGGTGTAGAGTTAAATGATCTTCACGTAGGTGTACGTGAAGGAGTTGATATTCAGATGAATATAGGGTTCCAACTATGGTTAAAAAGATCACGAAAAACGGAGTGCATATTTGCATGCACATTATTGTCATTATTTTTCTTGGTGCATAGCACGAGACGAAATTAAAGTGATCTTTAAAAACGAACCCTGCACCTAATATAATTATGTCTATGCCAATACATTTTTCGGTGCACTACCGCCGTCTTCAGTGTTTAGGGCAGTTTTTTTGGAGCCAAGTTTGAAAGGGGCTTTATTACGCGTCTCCTAAAACCCAGGACGGCACCACTGGCATCACCTCTTGTCGCCATCTTTTTCAGCGGTGTATATCGTATGTGAAAAAGTGCAATACTTTATGCTTTACGAGTACCTGACAAGAATAATTTTGCAACCTTGAAGACGTGTGGCATGGAGAAGGTAAGAACAGCATCAATGGCGTCGTACGAGATGACAATGACGTTAAGAGAGCGTGCAGTCGTCATTACCGGATTGTTGCCAATGAAGCGACGTTTCAACCTAGCGCATACCAATGATTCAGCATGCCTGCAGTTCAGAGGCGTTGAAGGCTGAACGTATGCATGGATTCACGGCTGAATTTTGTTCTGCACGCTTACATGTCCGAAAAAATGAGAATAGCCCAGTACGCGCTCGGTGAATTATTAAGAACTCGTTTCAGCCCAGCGCTTGTTAATATCTGCCCCACTGGACATAACAATTTCATGCCGTCCTTAGGTGCTGGCCTTTACGCTGGCATCTACATAATTTGTGCTGGCCAAAACTTTAAATTTCTGTGTACTTCGCTTCAGGGGTTCTTGACCTAATTGCGATATTTGACATGATTATCTGATATTAGTGTATTAGGGGGCATCCGTCAATTCCGCATAGCAGATATCGGAGTAGCCTTGAAAGTTTCACTTTTACACGTAAATAGTCGATGAAAAATTAGTACCGCCCTCCTCAAACGTTCAGTATATACGGAATTAAGGGAAAAGAAAATTTTTAAATTGTTGGAAGAGCGCCAGACTTAAACAAAGATATGTGTCAGCAACGACATCATAATATGGCATGGTGTAATGTTAAGAACTTTTGACCAAGGTTTTATCTTCCTAAATGGGTCACGCAGACAAAATACCAGTTTGTTTTATTTGAAAGATGTAGTGTTTTATAGTGTCATCTGCGCTTGTCCGGCAGCATTATTCACGGAGAAATAAACAATTTAAGCTCAAATTTCAATTCTCCGGCTAAATAGTGTGTTTTTGTGTGGTAGACAATGACAAATCCACACAAGGGCCTTAAAAATAAAGATAGCCAGCTAATCAGGGTTGCCACCATCTCACAGATGGCCGTTTGATTATCTTATTTGTGGCCCACTTTCACAGATGCCGTTGCAAGAACGCTGAAGTGAGGCTGCTCAAACATTGCTTTTGACGGGGCTTCTATCCCCGCCGTATTTTGTTAGGGTTCAAAGAAATGGTTTCCTAAAACGAAAGCTGTAACTCGAGAACATTGGTCATGTAAGTGACCGTACGGCTTATGTCAGTTGGTTAGTGTTGTGCAAGATAGGTCCAAGGGGTCCGACGGCTGTAATAATAAGCAGTGGCCGCCGGCAAAGTGCCGCACTAATTGCTTCGGTGTTTACGTGTTCGTTCAGAACGTTAATTGTTCACCCGACAATTTGTACTGCTATAAAAAGAACGTGCCCTACATTTAAGCGCAAGCAGCTCGTTTGGCAAACTTACAAACCTTCCTAATTGCGTTTGCTTTTGCCGGCCTCAGCCAATCGCACGGCTGGGTATATGACATTAAAAATTCCGTTCCACCTACTTTTACCCTAACTATATATCTTATTTTGGCGAAGTCTCCGTTAAAGGTGTTGTCAGTATGACTGTAGCGAGGCAATCTTCCGAATTAACCATACTTGCGTTTTGTCTGCACGGCCCCTTTAAGACGGTCAGAAACGCCAAATCATCATGCCTATGAATACCGTATATACGGAGTACACGGAAAACATATCAGGCTGTTTTTCGCGCTCAATTTATGACAGTAAATTGAAAACTGTGTCAAGCGTTTTTATTCCGAAAAACCATTTGACTTTTTTGAAAGATTATTTGCATTAGAAAGATCTGCGTGCGTATTACTTCGTATAAATTTCTTATTGCCATTTTTCGTATAAACAGAATGTTTCACTAGGGCTGAGATGCAATATAATATCGATCTTCAAATAGGGGACGTTAGATGATGAGAGCAGATGTTTCGATCTCGTTGATGCTTGCGTAGAAATATGCAATGTATATGAGGGCCATCTTTGCAAAATGTGACAATGGGAACAATATCTCAACCAGAAAGGACATCACAAGCATGCTACCTACCAAAAAACTAATTGCTGGGCGTATTGCACACTTTTTTATAAGGTGTGCACACCTGTGCGAAAAGCCAGCGTAGGAAAAGAATACGAACAAAAGACGCACGGACGAGGTTTTCTTTGTTTTATTTGTAGTTTTTTTTCCGTTACCGGAACCTACGTAGTGCCACAACATCATCGTGTTCTTTGTCAACATGTTATTTAGCTTACTTTTTCTTCTGGTAGAACAACTGTTGTAATTGACGTACAGATTAGTTTATGGCCAATACCACAGTTTCTGTTGCTGCAAAACATTAACCTTCTTTTATTATTCTTTTGTAGTACAAAATTTTCGCGCAAGCAACCAGAAACACCATCCACTGCCGTGCATGTCCTTGCACTCTCAAGGTTATTACGCCATTGGTCGGCTAATATCGTTATATAAACGTTCAAAGCGAGATGTTCCCCACGTTTCCGCCTTTTCCCTAAAATGCCATCAGAAATTTTCTTTAAAGGGGTATGCTTTTGCTATTTCAGGGGTTCCTGAAAACAATGCGATAGCTACAAATATCGCCAGTGCAGAATGGCGCTCCATAAACTGGTCGTCCAACAGACATTCCCTTCAGTTTCTCTTTGCTATTGCGATTTTATTGAGTGGCTCTATAATGCGTTTATTTCTGCAATTAAAAGGAATACACCGAGTACATGCGACTGTGCTCGAATAAAGGTCATTCAATCGCAACTTCGCCGAGACCATGAGAGAGCGAGAAATGTTTTCAGCAAGGTCCGAAGTTAAAGGGTGAACGCAAAACTAATATTTGTCGGAGTTTCATTCTAACGCAGTGCCTCAACACTGGATTCGCTTGTTGAAAACGTTATTGAACCATTTTATATGTGCAAAAAGTTGTAAAGAGTGTTGCAAGATCCATTTAAAACCAGCTATACTTCGGATAACGTGTGCGCCCAGCCCGATCGAACCTATTCCTGGTTTATTTATATTGTTACCATTATTACTGATGATCGTACATTCAATGCGACATTCAATATCCGCCGAGCTGTTTTTTTGTATCTAGGGAAGAGATTGCCACGTTCATTTGATCTCTTCTTACTTGTACAACCAAAGTTGTCTAGATAATAAGAGTACACGTTTAGACCGCACATGCCACTTTGCACTTTTGCTAACCAATTAGCTAGTCCTACTCCTTAACTGCAGTAACTACAAAGCTCTGGACACGAAGTGTGAGCAGTCAGAGCTTCTCAAACTAGTAACTAAACTGGCCTCGAAGAAGAGATAGCTCTTAATATTGCAACACGGATGCCAAAAGCTTACCAGATGACTTTTGCAAAGCACTCGTTTGCAGTCGCCTCCATTAGATAATTTTCTACGTGGTAGTGCCTTGCAGCTGTTATTTTTATCGGTGTTGTTCCTTTGAGAGTGCGATACGACATGATATCCTTAACTGCGTGGCTGTCCAGATGCTGGATAACTATCTCTGCAGAAAAGACGCCAAACAAAGACTTTTTATGGCAGCCTACTGCAGGAGTCTTAAGTGAAAGCCTACTGAGGGTCTAAGGAGAAGCTATAGGATTACAGTGGAAAGATACCGAACTTGTGACATGGAGTTCTACTGAGAAACCGGAAGGCGGGCTTTCAGTATGAACGAAACGGCCAGACTAAATTATATACCAGGCCACCAGTTACAGCATTTCGCCAAGGCTTCTTGGAATCATTATTTGCGACTTTCTATATTCGCGAAGCGTCTTGGGCGGCTGGTATTAGCTCGCGAAGCTCTTCCCCAACAGGCTTGTAAACCGCTTGTGGCAAAGACCAAAACACCATTTTTCGTTATATGGACGTTACACCAGAATTAGCTGTAGCGACGGTGATCTCAGCGTGCTTACATTTCGATGTGAAGGCCGACTGAATAAATTGCCAGGCAAAGGGTAAATAGGCTTAAATGAACAATTTTTCTTACGAAACTGGAATTGTACCTCCACTGCACATACTGGTCTATCGAAGAAATGACAGTCTGCATGCTAGCCTCTAAGATTCAACCTGAGCGGTTTTCTGTGTTTGAGATATCGTAATAATTGTTTGATGACATCAACCTAAACTTCTCGGGCTTAACTCCTGAATTCACATATGTGAGACCAACTTAAGTAAAATTGGGGCCAGATTGTTTTTGTTTGCAGTAGATGGTACATCACGTGATTAGCGCACTTGCGCATCATACCTAGCAGCACGCATATGGCTTTGTAAACAGAAGATTCTAGGGTATTCCTGGTGTGTCATATTACCATTCATTTGTGTCGGTATTTCAGAAAAAGTTGTACACGAAACTGGTGCCAAGCAGTTTAGCCAGGTCACTTTGTGATTTCTCCCCTGAAAACTATGTTATCTTGTACAAAAATTCTATCGAAAGTGCGCCGTTTTTGGTGCTCGACGGATTTAGCCATTTCTGACTTCCCAATCAACGCTTGTTGGAAACTCAATCGTATCAAATTTCCAAGTAAACGTCTATTTAAAACTTCCTGCATTTTGTGCATGTCAAGACAAGCGGTGGCCAGTCTCCTTCTTGTTAAACACAGAGCGGCTCGATCCACCTTGCCACTCCCCCTTCCCCCCGCCAATTCGGAGGACGTGGTGTAGTATATTAGTATGTTTACCAACACGCGGCCGTTAGCTCGCTTTCAGTGTCGTTGTTACTTTTGGTCCAGACCTTCCAGCTATACTTTTCAGTCATTCGTGTCATCGGCGTGTTTTGAACATTAGGCTCATGCATGGACTTTGATGATGGTTTTGAATACACAATTGTTCAAACAATTGGTTCTATCCTTGACTAATGCTATATAATAACCTTATGCTTCTCACCATCGTAAGAACTATCCCCCGTTGCTAGCACATTGATATTTGCTGCTTTCTCGGATGTGGTGAAATATAACTCAAAGGTCGAAAACAAAATGCTACATCAGGCATTCATATGGGTATGAAGATGGGCGCAATTTATTATAAATAAATATCCATTGCAAAGAAATTGTGTATGACGTTCCCCTAGACGCTATTAGAATTATACTTGCTGTCTTCAAAGCCGTATCGATTGAGCCAATTGAAATTATTTTCGGTTTAAAGACATATGCTGATTTTTATTACGGGCCATCTGATCATTTCCTTTTCAAAAGCTCATTGAAAAACCGGAACAATTATATACCTTCGGTTTCTGTTTCGTTCACACTGTTTGGTTTCGGATAAATGAAAATTTGAAGACCTTGCTTATATTATGAGGGAAGGAAATATTGCCGATATATTGTTTGGTATACATTAGGTACAATTAAAGGAATCTCAAGAGACCACGAAAACACGTTTCTTCTATAGCGTTTTTTTACCGAGTGATTACAGTTCATCACGCACGATGTAAAGAGTAGGTAATAAGAAGGGCGCCGCACTAGTGGCGCAAACTGTACTGCACAAAATGAGCCAGCAGACGTTTCTCGAAGTACAACTGAAACTTAAAGAAATACAGAGTCCACTTTTTCAGCGATATATGGCTAGTGGAAAACAACTTGATGTTTGGTTCTTTTAGCTTGCGCAGCAGTCTTCTTAGCAGCGCCACCCATACTCGACAGAGCTTAACAAGATCAGCTAGGATGCTTCATGAGGGGGCGTACCTCGGCGCAAGCCGCGCACTCTGGAAGAAAGCAATCCCAAATTCGCCAATCTTCATGTTCTCGTCAATGAAAGTGCATGGTCGTTTCTGCGCTCTGATTGGGTGCTGACTTCGAAATTTGGTGCTGATGCCACAAACTTTCAAGAACAAAGCATTCAAGGTGTAAGGCTACCCGAACACAACTGGAAGAGCACCGGGGCAGAATTCGGAGTACTTGAGAAAACTGCAAGCTGCTGGTGAAAGGAACCGGGGTATGAAATGCACAGCAATGGTTTGGCGCTTGACCAAATAGTTACGGTTTCAAAGGTGTTTTCAGTTCCGTTCGTGTGGTGGTTGAGAAATTTGAGTTGCTTTAGCCAGAGTTGTTTTTTTTTCATGGCCTTAGTACAAAACAAGCCCAATGCTAGGCGTTTTGCTCTGCTTACGTGTAGTTTCGTTTACATTGATTTCCCTTTGTCCAGGTTCTAGTGTATCTAATATTTTATAACGTACACTAATTTTAAAATTTTGCAACATAATTCACATGCCTTGCTTTGTGACTTGTATGTAACAGTATACTGACGTAAAACCGATTAGCCCAACTCGAAATTCATCCGCTTGCAATTTTCTAGCTGACCCAAAAAACATTCCGCAGTAAAAAAACAGAATTTTGTTGTTACTCCTCTCTTGTTATTGCGCTATGTTTTTCTGTGTTACTATGAACCAACACCCTCAAACCTTCTACCTTTTGATTCCCGGCTCAGACCGAAGACTTTTTGCAACACGAATGGCAATGCCTTTGTAGCAAAGACGATTTTCTGCTTCGTACGTCGATCAACGGTTTTATTCTTGGCATCTGCGGCGATTGTTCTGCTGCAAAGAACAATTTAAGGCGGCCATCTTTCAAAATTTTCAGCACTTGTAAACGTCCACACGAGGTATAAGTTTTTGTATTCCAGCGTATCTTAGCCAGAGAAATCACACATGTAAATAATAGACATTTCAGCGCTCTGGGATGAACGTATTTCTGCCGTCAAGTCCCAAAAATTGGAAAAATTAGAATGAAATTTTAGTGTTTTAATGAGGCGAAGTTGCTCTTGGGCTTTTGGGAGCGCCGCAGTGAAATCTTAGGGAATACTTTTGACCCCCGGGGACATTTAAAAGCGCGAAGATGTCGACCCAAGAGGGGTTTACTTTTGCATGTCTGTAATAAAAACAGTCCTGGTACAGGCACCCGGTATAGAACCGCGTTTAAGGCATCGGTATCAAAATGCCCTAATCGCTCAGCCATGGCATCACGTCGTCGGAAAAATGAAAAACAATATCTTCTGCGTCAAATTCTTCAGGGGTTTTTATATAAATTACGGTGTATTTTCAGCCCAAAATTATGTAACACGAACGACGGTTCGCTTTTTCATAAAGCGAAGCTTTACTGGTCTGACTGATTTGTCTGCAACGTGAAAACGACCTGCAGGGAAGCCAATATTCTCTGACGATGATGATGAATGATCGCGGGTGAAGTGACATAAAAGAATGCTTGCGCTTACCTGAACCGAACCTGGGTTTCTCGCCTTAAGAAGCCGGCATCTATCCGATTGCTTCATTTCGGTATGTTCGAAGTGATTTGGAAAAATCAGACAACCAAAGCGTCCGCCGCGAGATAGCTTCGCGTGTAACCGTCGTCGTCGTTAGACTGGGGGTTGCATGATTTATTTTTGTTTTTAATGCCTTGCAATACTTTACCAACGGAGACATGTTGGGCTATAGAGTATTTCGCTCTAGAACTCAACCTTTGCTTTAAGGTAGCCATTTAAATACCTTTGCATGCTTATTATCGTGATTGAGAATTTCTCGCATAAGTTGCGAGGACACCAAGCCAGAACCTAATGGTCAAGTAGTAGTGGGGCTTATAACTTGCTAACGCCAACTTCAGCTGCCATCAAGAATGTGTAGACAAGCTCTTGCCATTGGAAAGCTCGTGGTCGTTGAAGTACGCACAAGGAAAATTACCTTGATGTATTCCTCCAATGATGGACTACTCGAAGCACATGATAAAATAAATAAAAAAGTAGTAAAGTGGGTTTAAGTGCTTGGTTTTTAGACTAAGGAAGCGCAAGAATAAACGCGTAGAGCGGTGCAAAATAGGCCCAATGATGCGAAATGGCTCCTTCGCCAACACGCTGTGCGTCTCATTATAAAAATTGAAAAAGGGCGCTGCCCGTAAGACTTTGGCACGTTGGGGCAATCTCGCTCCCTAGAACACTTTTGACATAAAAGGGCGTGGCTTCGTCTAGACGTTTTGGCAGGCTAGCACAGGGCAATGAACTAATGTCGTGATATCCCCAGTAAATGTCGACACGCATTTTACACCTCGCTGCCACTCATGACGTGATCAACCTAAAAAAGAGGGAGTGCATGTGTATTGAGAGACTTGAAATGATAATGTTGCTTTGTGTGCTCTAAACTATATTCAGGTACTTGTATCGAAGTGGCAGGGCATATAAAGGGATTAAAGTATGTATATTAACGTTTGTGTATCATGAAGGATAAAGTTTGTGGCTTTGTCGTGAAAACTCCCTTGTGTTTCTTGCCGTCCGAAAGTATTGTTTTGTTGTAGCCCGCAGGCGATACTGTCAAACTAGACTCTAAATGTTTTTGTTAAAAATCCCCCATTTCAACCAGAAAGAAGAAGGGAAATCTCAAATGTGTATATTATGCATGTTTGTGTGTTTTCTACGCCACCAACCTACAACGCTCTCAAAATATTTGTTGCTCACGGATGACCGAAAGCCCTTGTGGGGAAATATTTTTGCAATCAAGAAAGTGAAAACAGAAGGAAAACCAGGTAGTTCACAAATTCTTGCAATAACAAAACATGAAAACGAATCAAACGCAGAGATGACGCACTCCGCTATTGCCTTGCGACACCAGTACTTTATTACACAAATCTTCCTAATTATTTTTTGCTTCAAAAACATTTATACTACACTCTAAGCAATCCCCTTGGGTCGCGTAAGTGATTCTTCACCTAGGTGGTGCCCCGCAACTCTCCGAAAGGATCAATAAGCGTGGTGAAATGTTTTAGGCTGGCGAATGAAGAGGTGAAGCATGCTAATAAATTTAAAGCAATAAATTCTGCGCAAGGCTAAGAGCACGAGGACTGTCTTTGCACTGCCTGATCGTATTGTTCTCTGGAAAACTTGTTCGGTGGGCCGGGGATAGCTCCATCGTTCTAGTTAACCTGGAACCCCTAAGGTGTTCACACTTGCGAACATATGTTTAGGTGTGAGGTACGAAATTTTTCTTTTGTAGCAAGCTCCAATACTTATTCTACTCTGAACCCAAACTGACAGCGAATGTTCGCGTCTTAATAAAAATTACCGACCTCTTTTGGCCTGGTATGGACTTAAGTTCACTGCCCTGCTGGGTTCGGTCAAGTAGTGGGTGTGCGGTCACGCAAAAAGGTAATTACCGGTGAATTAAAAGCCAGGAAAATAATATTCATGCCGTGCACCCCTTTACCGGTTAAGGTTGCGTCAGAGGTGTGCAAAGCTGGCGCGGCAGAACACCTTGTTCAATTTGTGAACCTTATCAACATTGCTGCAAGAACATTTTTTCTGCATTTTTTAAATTGGAATTTGAATTTGTGGCTTCAAAAGCACTCTTTTTTGTGTTCCTTTGTTCCAACCTTTCAGTTGCTAGGGGACCGCCAAAATCAAGTTTGTCTATAGATTTAAATATTGGGAACGTGCTAAGAAGAGCGACGATACTGGAGCTCAGGTGCGGGCGCATCGTAAAGAACACTCATCCAGATCTCGCAATGCGCATTACTGCCATTTAGAACGAGACTCTGAGGTGTGATATTGACATAAATGAATTGGATTACGAGAAGATAACATGGCGACAAAAATAATTTTTTTTGCACCAAAAGCACTTTTTTGAGTTAAGAAACAAGCAAATGCGATAGGCACTCTCATGAAGGAACGCAAGCGGTATTCAGGCGAAGAAATACGCTTGTTAGGTTCGCGGGAAAAGAATTCGAATAATATACTTTTATGTGCGCCTTTTGACCGCACGGTAATATTACTTTTCGAAAGATGAACGCTAAAAAAATAAAGTCCACATATGAAGCGTTCTATAAAGTTAAAAATTTCCTGAAATTTTCTAAAATAAACAGTACGTCATGCTGTAAACATAATTCAGTAGAAAGATCAAAGATCAGTGTATTTTTCTATTTTAGAGTTCCTCATCGAAGGAGGCTGGGCATGCGTTTACTATGTGCGGCTCCATTTTGTCCTCTTTGAATCATTCTGAAACTTCGCGGGTGCGCTATCATTGCCATGTTACAGTACCAAAATTGAGAACAGGTGTTTTAAAGCCGTTTGTATCGAAATTTATGAGTGATCGCCAATACCTTGAAGAAAACTCGCAACCTTGTTTTGCGTTAACGAACTAGCATTTGATACCGCGCGTGACTACAATCAGTTCGACAGAAGATCTTTGGACACGAATCTGAATACCCGCCATCAAATGATTCTAAGCCATATACTCGAAATGACAATACAGTGATAGACTCCCCGTTCACCATCCAAGAACTCCATCAGGTGCTACAAATGTTAAAACGCAACAGCGTCCCTGGACACGATCGAATAACTAACCGACTACTCCTCAATCTCGACGACGAAACATACAAGCCCTTCTTGATCTTTCAAATGAACATTGGGAAACCCGAACTCTGCCTGAACAGCGGAAAAGATCGGATATCATCCTCATACGGAAACCCCACAAACCCCTAGGACTCAACAATCTCCGACCTATCTGTCTTACATCTTGTGTTGGCAAACTTTTTGAGCACATGGTTCATAGACGTCTGACCACGCATCTTGAAACAACCGGAGAGTATCCTAGCACCACATTTGGCTTTCGTACCGCACTATCATCCAAGCCTCCTGCAAACCTCAAGACGACCTGCGGTTACCAATGAGACGGAACGGCTTTGTTCTACAAACCGGAGAATCATCCTATTGATTGCAATGAATTTGCAGAGACATTATACGTAATTGGCTACCGCACAGCAACGCGTTATTCCAGAGAAATGCTTGCTGCTCACATTGCTGAGCAAAATCAGCCTGCAGCTGTTGATAACACGTGTGTGCAGCCTGTTTTTCTGGCATATTTCCGACTTGCGAAGAGAAATCTGCTGCGGGATGCGAGGAATTTGAAAGTAGAAGAAAAACTGTTCGTCGCACAAGCTGCTGACACAACTTGGTCTGAGAATTTACTCTAGAGAAGACGGAGAAAATCTTTACGACCCTCTTACTACAGCATTCCATTATTTTATGTCGTAGTACTGCACATTCAGCTCTGTTCAGACGTGCTTTGTGTATTCAAGCATGGAGAGACTATTGGGCTTAACACGCACTAGACAAACTCGTGTAAGATTTCATAGCGGGGTCGCAAATTGGTGTGTGCTTTTCGAAGAAAAGAACGTTAAATTTATCATCATCATCATCATCCCCAGTATCATCATCAACATCAGCCTATCTGCGCCTACTGCAGAGCAAAGGCCTTTCAATAGATCTTGAATTATGCCGGTGCTGGGTTACGATCGACCAGTTTATTCCCTAAAACTTGATCTAATCTCCCACCTAATTCCCCTGCCACGGTTGCCTTCTCTAGGGATGCACTCTGTTACCCTAATGACCAACAGCTACCGTGCCTTCCCACTATATGCACTTCCATTTCTTGTTATTAATTTTCAAAAATGTGTAGTTAAAACGCCGTGACTTCGCGCAGCGCCAAAAAACGACAGATGACACAAACTTCCAAATGAGTTTATTGAAAAAAATGCGTGAAATTAGAACGCTGGGGCGGAACATTATTCAAAATAAACAAAGATAGGGAAGAACAGAAAAAAACAGGTCATGACAAAATTTGCACACACAAAAATTCGCACAACGCTTTGACGTCGAACGAAAGGCGGCACGAGGCATTAACTACCCTCACTCAGATAGCCAATCTCCTTATCGGACAAGGCCACGGATGCTGTAGACATGCAACTTGCCTAGGCCGATAAGGAGATTGATTTTGCTAAAGAGATTGAGACTGAAAAATGTTTTTTTATTGCAAAATAGACTTCCCACTTAGAAAAATTAACTAATTTTCCGAGTTTGTTATACCTTTTGGGATCTTTGCATAATTGCAATCACATATGTTTCGCCGGGAAAAAATACCTAAAAGTGTAGTTACCAAACCCATCAATCAGGAATTGAACATTCAATATTTTCGGTACTGCTTGTTCCTTGCATTATAGCCCTAAACTACAGTAAGCCCTCGTGCGATGGGGAGCGGAGGGGGGTCACGGCAATGTCATAGTCAATTATTATGACATTGAAATGGCTTTTATTTTCTGGCCTTAAACACAGGAGGATACCTAGAACACGTGTCCTCAAGTGCTTCATTACTCTGCGTGCTTGCGTGCAGTATGCAACTTATGCCAAAAAACTGCAAAAAGCCCATGCTTGGTGTGCATAGTACCCCCGCAAACACGTTTTTCTCGTGTGACAATTTTCCTCCGGAACCTGCACCTTTGCATACGAGAACACCCGCTTGCAGTAACTTTCCTTTTAGTTTGCATTGAATAACACTGGATGGAAAACTGATCCTACCAGTGAGGGGGACGGGAATCTATGGTATACACAATTCCACCCCGTTGAGCACGTACTTTGGTTACTGTGTTCAAGAACACTTCTCTGAACACTTAGATTTCGCAGCGG